>JAVQJG010025177.1:0-10906 GCA_036024015.1 Craterocephalus amniculus
ACATGCATGTCTTTGGACAGTGGGAGGAAGCCGGAGTACCCGGTGAGAACCCACGCATACACGGGGAGAACATGCAAACTCCACACAGGAAGGCCACAGTTTCAAACCCCTCCTCAGGCGGAATATAGCCTGAGGAGCCGAGGACCGAGGACCGACCTGGTACTCGAACCGGCAGGCTTCTCACTGTGAGGCCGCAGTGCTAACCACTACACCACCGTGCAGCCCCCTGATTGTAAACAATGAGGCAGACATAGTTGTTTTTCTTCCTTTCTCTATTCAGAAAAATCTCTTTTAAAAAGACTTCGAGTAGAAGGAGGGTGGAGTTTATCCTTTTATCTCTTAATACATCAGAGAAGTTCTGAACCTGTCAGGCAAGCTGCAAATTGTAGGAACGAATTTAATTACCTTTAAGTTCTTTGCGGTCATTTATCTTAATCTTCCTGTCATTCATTGTCTTTAAATAGTAAATCCCATTCAGTGTGTCTCTGAATACAAGTGAAGCAGGTTTGAAAAGCAGCATCAGAAAACACATTTCTATCACACAGGTAACATGCAAATAAAAATTTAAAGGGTGCCATCTGAGACATCCTCTCATGCAGATGATGTGCAACTATTTCTGTAACTTAATTGAAGCGCTAAATTAATCATTTAATTTCGACCAAACATGCTGCATAAACTGGCCAACTAACAGAAGAGTATAAACACCATCACTCAGCACCGTACTGTTCATAAAGATTATCCTTGAATTGTTTTCAGTAAATAAAACTGCTTCTCACAATGCAAACTCCTGAGTCACAAACAAGGTTAACCATGTAAACAGATGCATTCAATTTCATTCAAACACAAGTATGAATGTGCTGATCTGTGCTTAAGACAGGTTCTGACAAAATGTTAGAAATCATTGCAGCACAGGAGCAAGCCCCGAGCAGCAGCAGGGCCATCCAGGCTCAGATCTACCAGACCAAGCAGGACTCCAGGGGCAGACTGTGCAAAGAAGCCCCTGAAACAATAAAACACCTCACAGCAGGGTGCAAGATACTGGCAGGTAAAGCATACATGGAGGGCTTTAAACAAGGAGACGGCATAGAAACATCTGTGCAGAATCTGCACTGTAGATCCCCAAGTCCGAGTGGGAAATACCCCCCAAGGTGGGGCTAAGATCCTCTGGGACTTTCGGAGGACTTTCAGATAAAACGCTGGTGACCAACCGAGCGGACATAGTGATGATGGATAAGCAGCAGAGGAAAGCTGCAGTGATCGATATATCAATCCCCATGATGGGAATATCAGAAAAAGGAGCATGAGAAACTGGAGATGTACCAAGGCCTCAAGGAAGAACTGGAGAAGGCCTGGAGGGTGAAAGCAACAGTAGTACCCGTAGTCATCAGAGCACGCTGGAGAAGTGGCTCTAGCACACAGCAGGAGAAACATCACACATTCCTGGGCACAGCTAAGATACTGCGTAGGATCCTAAAGCTCCCAGGACTCTGGTAGAGGACCCGAGCTTGAGATGAACAGCAACCCACACTACCCTGGGGCGGTGGGAAGGGTTGGTGAGGGAGGAGTTTTTTTTATATATATTATTTAAAATCGCAAAGATTTCTCCTATCCTTTCCCAACTTATGAGTAAAACAAAGGAGCAAAAACAAAAAAAACCATATAAGAACTTAGACCTTGAGGTTATATTGCAGAGGAGATTATTGGTTGCATTATTAAATTGGAAGAAAAAAAAAATCTAATTCTCCCTATTTTCTAGGAAAAATTGAGATAGAGATGATTGAAATGTAAAAGCATGAATATGCTGCATCGGTGCTGACCGAGCAGATGTTTATGTCACTGTGCTGGCATGAAAAAATAATTTACACACATGCAGCTTTTCACTGAATGTGTGTAGTCAGCATTTTGCTACATTACCTCTGATATAACTAGCAGTCTGAAGACAAAAATGCTCCAGTGCAATTCTATGAGAGCTCCTCTGCAGAGTGCATGCAAAGAGTCATTTTAAATTTTAATATGAAAATGTCTCAACTCTGTGGCAGAGCAGCATGCACTTAAATGGCAGACTAGCATGAAAAAACATGGTAACACAATCTTCTTCAAACAAACACAATCCAACACTATTGAAGGCTCTTTACTTTATAGAAGAGGAGAGCCTATACCCCCAAAAAGTACATCCAAGTGTCTGTGTGCACATGCTCTTAAAAACGCTCAGTGCAGTGCGTGACATAAAAAAGGGAGTTGCCATAGCGACTGGTTATAGAAGCAGAGAATTAAAGTCATAATCCGATCCCAGCTGGATATAATGCTGGTCTGGCCGACTAAAAGATGCCAAGAGGAGGGGCATCAGAAAGACACACACACACACACACACACACACACACACACACACACACACACACACACACACACACACACACTCAGCATCCTGCCACCGTCTGACACTGGAGGATGAGGTTAATTTTGTTGGCGACGCAATCAACCGACCCACCACACTCAGCTATCTGGGTTTCTGAAGACAAAACAAACCCCCGCCCAGATTTAGTTTTATTAGAAAAAACAGTCCAGAAACAGAACAAGTTTTTGGTAGTGGATTCCTTTTCTGCATCTTTTAGTTCAGTTTAATCTAAAAATAACATCATGACATCCGAGTAATGATATCAAATTATGCCGGACATTTTCCACAATCAAAAAGAGACAATATATATATATATAATAGTACTTTTTAATATAAGGGTAGAAATAACTTATATAATTAAGATTCAAAAATGCCTCAAGAGATTAATTCAGTAAAATACAGTAAAAAAATATGCAGCCTTATTGCTACATGAAAAGAGTAGGTCTTGCAGACCATGAAAATATCTACCCTTCACCCCACCCCCAATCTGTTCCTTGCAAACTCTGTTTTGGCAACAGTCTTCAAACTCTGATCAGGAGAGAACTTAAAAACAAAAATAACAGGTAAAACTCATCCCTCTCCTAGAGACAGAGGATGAAATTACAGATCAGTACATCCCACCCTTCCAGTAAAGGTGCAAAAAAGAAAAAGAAAATTAACAAGACTGAAAAATTGGGTTCCTCTTCCAATGTTCTGAGTACAAAAAGATCCAAACGGTACAAAGGGTTTGAATTTTAGAATATAGTTTAAACCTATTTGTAATAAAGTAACTACTTTAAAATTGGCCATGGGTCCATCAGCTTGTCATTAGTTTTGCTACAGAGAAGAGAACAAATGACATACTGTACTTTTACACAAGGACAGGGCCTGAAAAACCACCCGTCCAAGTATCTGTCAGTCCAAGTAGACATGGCAGGTTCAGTCAGCCGACACCGACCTGCCCTGACGTCAGCTTAGAGGTTCATTTTCCTCTAATAAAGCTAAATATGCAGACATATCCCAGTGATCCCACACAGCTATAGAGCTTTTCAGAAAATGTGCTTCCAAAAACAAACGGGGTTGTACTGAATCCCTGTGGCACGCTGATAACCACATGGAGCTTCCTGTAGGTCAGGGGTCGGTGAGAGCAGAACAGCCCTTCGTTAGTGGGGACAGAAAGGTCCGGCAACAGGAGGCGTCACCGGAGTATTGTCCCGCCTTGCTAGCATGGAGGAAAAACTGGCTAAATCCTGGAGGGGACATGGATTATCCAATTGGATCGAAGAAACACGAAAGCAGCGGATTGTTTATTCCTTCTTTTGCATCTTCTGAACACAAAATGAAGCCATTTCATTTGACCTGAACAGCTGTCACGCTAATCTGACTGAAGCATAAAACGTTTGGACAAACACCTTAATGATCACATGAAGAAAAACTTGACTCAACTGTAATGTTTTAAAGCTTCCTTCTTTTTCTGGCCGCGCTGACGGACTTTATTTGTGGACACACCAGCAAGCTAAGGAGGACGCATCCTTTTCAGGAGTGGAAACACAAACCCAAAGTCTAATATGAGACATGTTTAATGACATTTGGATTATCTAGCACAACAAATGCGCTCTACTGTACACCGAGCTGGGATCACCAATATAGGTCAAACAAAGTAATGATAGCAAGCTTCTCACATCATCAGCAGATCCAGATAAAACTGATGAAGTGGTCAGTAACTCAGCTGTCATGACTCATTTAAAATTTTTAAAGGTTTCTATTAAAAAAAAAGAATCAGAATTAAATATAAAAAAGATCAAAATTTCTTTGAGAGCCGTTAGTTAACATAGAACAGTATTTAGCTTTATATTATGAATAAGGCCAAGGTTTTTTGTAACTTTGCCTTTATTTAAACAGAAACAATGTGCTTGTTGAGATTAAAAATCTGTTTTAAAAAAGCATCCTGGCCAAGACAGCTGCAGCACAAAGAAAAGGAGAAATTAAAGCTAATGACAACTACACTGAAGACATGCAGTTAACATTTAAATGGAAAAAATACACATAAATTACAGAATAAAATATCATAACTAAACAATACCTAGATGAGTTTGCAAACATGTAAAAACAACAACAATCGGATTTACTCTGTCCGTGTATCAATGATTTCTTTAAAAAGACCAACTAGCAGACTGGACAATGTTTGCTCAGTTTAAGAGTCAAAACTTTAGAAATATTTATGTAGGCTTTCCTAATTTCCACAATTATCCAACTTATTTTCACTTAGTATATCAAAATGCATTACTCTGCTTATATGGTTTACAGAGAATTGTCTTAAAAAAGGGAAAATATCCAGTGAGCAGCAGTTGTCTTTAACAACTTGACAAGAATGGGCAGACTGGTTAGAAGTGATAGAAAAACAAGAGGAACTGAAATAACCACCGATTCCAACCAAGACATGCAGAACTGCATCTCTGAACACAGCATGCTGAACATTGAGGCAGATGGGCTGCTGCAGCAGAAGACCACACTGGGTGCTGCTCCTGCCAGCTAAGAGGCTATAACTCACACACACTCACCAGAACTGGACAACAGAAGATGGAAAACATAGTCTGGTCTGGGGAGTCTCATCAACAGTTCAGGCTGCTGCTGGTGTGCAGGTCCGGGGGATATTTTTCCAAAACACTAGTACCAACAGAGCACAGTTAAAACACTGTAGCCTAGCAGAGTATTGTTCTGCCTATTACTTCTACTACTTTCTGAAGGCTACTTCCAACAGGACAATGCTTCATGTCACAGAGCTCAGATCATCTCAAACTGGCTTTATGGAGCCAAATCTCTCATAAAAACAAGCACCATATACCTAAGAAAGTGGCCAGTGAATGATATTTATTACGCACACAAGGTGGCACACACGTGCACATACATCTTACTTAAAAAAAAAAAAAATTCTTAGATGAGAAACACAAAATAAGCCAATAAGTAGAAAAAAGTTCCTCTTCACTTCTCCATGGCCATGTTGAGCTCAGACTGCAATGTCACTGAACCATGTCCTGTTGACTCAGGAATCACATCTGTGTCAACCATGGGCCAGTGACAAAAAAGCTAGCCATGAAAACATGGAAAGTCTGTGTGTATATGTGTGTGTGTGTGTGTGTGTGTGTTTGTATGTGAAGGTAACAGGTTAAGTAAACACACGGTTTGACATGGACTGGAAGGCTGTGCAGCTCTTCAGTAAACCATTTTTTCCATTAGATATCATGTTATTTTACTAGCAGGTGGCCAATCAACAACATTTTAACAGAAACACTCCCGCTGAGTCTTCTCACCTGCTGCAAGAATTTAAATAACCTACTCCTCATGAATATGCAGATTTAGGCAGCTGCTACATGATTCCAGGAGGTGGGGAAAGTTCATTTGCACATGCTTCCTTCAGCAGTGCGTTACCCACACCTGCAGATTTAGGTAAAAGGGGGGCTCAATGTATCATTCAAGTTCAAGAATTACAATGGCTGCACACAATTGCATAAGCCAACATTGTTACCCAAATCATTTTAGACAAACAAAACAAATCTACAAATATGGAGCTGCATTAATAAGTTGCACCGCAGGGCTTTCTTTGGTTTGAATATGAATGATGGTGAAAATAAAAATACTACTGAAGATGGAGGATCCTGCGATTCAGAAAGGGGAACAACTGATTAGATTCCAGATTACAATATAGATCAAGGAGTGTTTTTCCAAGGGGATGTAGCAATAACTAACCCATTACAGCTTCAAAATAAGGCCGGGCGATATGAACAGATTTTAATATCTCGATAACCTTTTTCTTAATCATGATATATACGATAACTATCTCGATATAAATGCTTTGGGTTCAAATTTATGGCCTTGAGTGCTAAATGCACTTTTATAAGGATCATATGCATATGTGCATAACAGTATTTGACTGATATAAAAGTAGTTGTGTATTGAAATAATAAAAAATAACTTTGAATGACTATAACAATGATACAGTCGTGCAAACTGCTAAAAAAGAGATAATTTTAACTGAAAACAAGCTAACTCGATAAATGATATTCCCTTGTCCTATATCTTGTGTGACAAAATCTCGATATATTGCCCAGCCCTACTTCAAAGACAAAAGAAAGTACCCAGAATCGTTGAGGGGAAATAAATTAGGAGATGACGGTTTACGGATCACGGTAGAAGTTACAATCCAACAGGGATCGTGTTGATATTTTCAATCTGATGATGCAGAGTTTTCAAAATGAGTTGGACTGGGTGGGCTGGTTGGCCTCAGGAGACTGACTCGATGCTTGTTTTAAACAAATTTCGGATTAACTGGATAAACAATCATTTATTTAATAACAATTTTAAATAATTGAGATATGGGATTAAAACCATGTTCACCCCTGAAATAACCTTTCTTCCCTTTGTTTTTGTAAAACTGGATGTGCATCCAGCATATTTGAGCTTTCATGGATAAATCTTTCCCATGGAGGTGGGTGGAGGAATGCAGCTGGAGATCAGCAGCATCAAACTATACTGTGATCAAGCTCTATCAGTTAAGATAAAGTTATTGTAACGATCAAATCTGTCGTATCACCCAGCCCTATGGAATGTTCTCCAGCATCATTTTAGCCTCCCTCCACGATGGCACAACAATAATCACATATTCTCATTATATTTAGCTACAAAGATCATTGTGGCTACAAGCTGCTTTGTAAGACAGTAATTTCAGTGTAACCCAGAAACTTTTCCAGTGTTTGGTCATCATGACCTCCTTTCAGACCGAAGTCTCTTCCATTCCAAGATCATACTAAGCATAGCCTGCACTTAAACTCAACTTGCCCCAAAATAGCCTCCCGACTGGCTGCAGCATTGCTGGAGGACCTCAGTTATCTATATCCCCACCAAAAGAGTCAGCACATTTCTGCCAGATGCATCCAGACCGACGCAGAACGCCGTCCCTTCAGCTGTGGAGTCCACATGTGGGCATGTGTCAGACTAAATAATCATATGTACATGAGTAAATCAGCCAAAATATGCACATATAACTGGAAGAGGGAATTTTGTCTGGCTTTAGTTTCCACATCCTCCGCCTATGACCTCCATGGTAAACCACTTAGCAAACAAGTTGGTCATGCAAATTATTGGATGTGCTTAGAGTAGCTTACATGGAACCACACCCTTACAAAATATGCTGTTGTCTCTGATGCTGGCACTGGATTGGTCTGGTGCAATTCGCCCGACTCCCCCACCCCTTTTTTTTCCATTTGCTTTAGCAATTCCTCTGGTCTCCAGGTGCTTGATGCCGATGTCCTCTGCTCGCTATGCACAATCGGCCCAGTTAAGGGTTCGGCTGACACGGATGAGGCCTAAATGTGGAACTGGTGCCACAAATAGGACGTGGATGTAACTCAACTTCCGTCAAACTGCCAGCAGAAAATAGGTCTCAGACAGTCGCAAATAGCTCTGTTTGCACAGTGTGCTGCCACCTTGTTAAATATGTCAAGACACCATTTCTGCAGCTGATAGGTCCAGATGTTTGTTCTGTAAATGAGCTGCTGTTTATTTCTGTCTCTTTCTAAAACACCATAGCTTATCAACAGTTTCTGGTATAGGGGTGGAGGCGGCTGATTGACGGGGTGGGGATATCGCTGTGTGCGACATAGAAAACAGAGGACACTTGGGGCAATATTTCCTAAAACAACCACCAACCCAGAATAAACTAGCAGGAGGAAAATCATTTATTTTCCCAAGACCAAAAATGGAAATCCTTCCTGGTCAGACAGTTTATTCACTGCAAGTAAATAATGAAGCACAAATGAATGAATGAATGAAGTATTGAGGTTCCCGTTTGTACTTTGGAGTTTAAATCTTATGCGCCTTTTACAAGAATCTGTCCAGTATGGCCAGCAGGAGAGGCAACAAGAAATCCAGTATATTACTCTACGACGTGTCCCTGGATGGTCCGTTTGCTTTCATGCTGTAAGTGAACCTCCCCGGGGTTTACTTACGATAAACTGAGTTATAACCACGCTCTGTGTGGAAACAGGCCAGGGTTTGTTTAAAGTGTACCAACCTGCACCACTGTGGATGCACTCCATCTATCTTTTCAGCACATGATGAACCAATGGCTCCTTTGGAACAAATCAGTTTTTTTCTGGTGACTTTACATGCTGGACTGATGCTGGGTTTCACTTTGAGCAAACATCCTGGGCTAGCAACGGGTTGCAACAAACCGGCTGTTCTGAACATGCACCGTGGTGGATTCAGCAAAGAAACATTGAAAGGTTATCGGATGAAGGGAGGAAACAAAACAGAGCCACAGACAGAGCAAGGGATAGGAAGAGTCAAAATAAGACTGCTTTTACAGTCTGGGGGGAGGTCACAGAACAGGTAGAATGCAAGGTGGAAACCAAGTTAGCTGTGGAAGGGCACAAATAGCAAAAATTCTGGAGTGCGTCTTTGGTAACTGTCTGGTAACCTCTGATATAAATGCATCATGACCTCCTGGTCTCATCTTTCTGACATATTTTGTAAAACCATGGTAACCAAAGCCATGTCTGAGGGCAGAATAAACACCACTGTCTGTTTTTGGTATATCTCTGCATGGTGATTGCAAATGCTCCTTAACAAAGCTCTGAGCTGAATAAATACATGAAATCGTCTTCTCTGAAGAACACGCTAACATTTTCACGACGACTTTGGTGATAAAATGACCATTCTCACAGAATTCAGTGTCCTGGTTGAGCTCTGTGGCCGGTCACAGCACAAAATGTAGACAAGGCCCTTGATCATCGCTGGAACTCCTGTTATTTCTATATCTACCCAGCAAACTGTTGGGACATCAAAAACTGAACTAATAATGCTGTTTGTTAACTTTTCTCAACACAGAAAACCTGACTATGTAGATTAAAATAAAGAGCAAGCCACATCTACGTAATGTAGAGCAGAAGTAGAAGCTGGACATGGACTTTTCAGTGTGTTCATATGCTGAAATCTTTATCTGAGTCTGGGGACCTGAGGAGCCAAATATGTTGAAAATAGGGATGCAAACAATTAATCGATTAATTGTCAATAAGAAATTACTCGATTAAAATTAATGAATTGCAATTAATTGCATTTTGAACCCGTAATTCCCCGCCAGCCCGCATGGGGCGCGCTAGACGCGAGACGTCCTTGACGGAACAAAGAAGAAGCTGTCCTCTGATAAACACAAACTAGAAGCAGTTAACTGGTAGGATGAAGAGGACCAAACGGAGTCTGTTATGGATCCACTTTAAGTTGGTTAATGACAGCAAAGATGCACAATCTGTTTCAGTATTTAGAAGTACAATAACTTCACAATGTTGCTAAATTATCACCTCAATACGGAGCATTCAGCTGTGCTGCATGGAGCGAGTATCAGCCTACAATCACCAATCACAATGACCAGTTTCTGTTGCATTAAATTAGCCGTACATGTAGTGTTGTTGGAGATAAATGTAGGAAGATTCTGCTGTAGTGTAATTCACTTTTTTCATGAACCACGGTGCTGCTGTCACCTAACGAGACCAACCAGGCAAACAGCTGTTTAGAAACTTCCGTTTCCTTTTTGAGGATGTAGTAAAACAGCTGATGCTGCTTAGAAACAACGTTTGCAGGCCAGTTTTAGTCGCTTTCCTGGTTTAAAACAACAGTTTTCCCTGAGAAATGCATTTAAAGTGGAAGCTGCCTTATTATTTTTCCGCTCTCAACTCGGGCATGACGTCACTCCCCAGTTCCGAGGTAAATGGAAAGCTGCACAGTGACTCCACTAAGGCAGAGGACATAACCCAGCAGATATGGGACATGGCCACAATGTTGCTGAGGGACAGGGTTTTAGAGAAGTAATAAAATGCTTAGAGCCAGGATAAGATATTCCCTCTAGAACATCAATAACCACCCGTGTGGATTGGAAGCAAGCTACGCCAGGACGAAGGCAGAGACGAGGCTGAAGTTAGCCTCCAATTCGCCAAATGCGTAAAGGGCGATTCCTCTGGATTTTTTAGACTTAACCTGCTTTCTGCATGGTCCTATTAAAAAACTATAATACTTAAACTATTCAAATCTGGACTCAAATGTTCTAATCAGGATATACATTAATAAAAACAAAGTTTGTAATTTGTGAAACTTTTATTCTATTTGTGAAAATGCTGATTAGCTTACATTTTTTCAGATCTTCTAATCAGTATGGAGATTTATGAAAAACACAATCTCTGATTCGTGAAAGCTTCATTTTCAAAAATGGAATAAAACCTCATTTTATTATTTTAAGACTAATTTATTTTTAAGTTAAAGTCATCTTCATGTTTGTTCTATTTATGAATGTAACATTTAAGAAGTTCATTTAGCTTCTGACAGACAGTGCACTAATTAATTTTAATGTTTCAAGTATACTTAAAACAGCTTTGTTATTGCATTGTTCAATTTGTGAATGTTTTTCCCTGCTAATAAGGATAAATATTTTGTTAAGGGATATTATTTGCATTTTCTCTTTCATAGGAAAGATGGCATTTTCAT
>JAVQJG010025182.1:0-26999 GCA_036024015.1 Craterocephalus amniculus
TGTATCATACAACTTAAGATTTCAACTTAAGTTCATTTCTTCGTTCTCATTTCCCTGACAGCCTCACTCACAGAACAAATTAACTGAAACAAGTTGAAAAGAAACAAAACAAAACATGAATACTAATTTTTTTTTTGCAATGAAATTCAAACCGTTCACATCTGGGCCTTACGTTCACAGCTCGGCAGAGGATGGTTCCACTCTCCTTTGTTTTGGCACTGCAGAACTGGCTCCCCCACCAGGTAGAAACCAGGATCACAGGACATGTGCACCTGTGCGCCAGGGCTCACCTCCACCGTAGAGATGTGCAGGTGGGGAACAGCATTCTCCAGTTTGGGGCAGTCTGGAAAAAAATAGAATAGTTGTATGAAAAAGTGCAAAGTTTGAGAAGCTGCTGTTGCTGATGGTTGAACAGCTTTGATTTCTGTGAAAAGCTTAAGCAAGTTGGAATATAGTTGGTAAAATGGAAAAAAACTCTTACCAGCACAGAAGATGCTGTTTGAGTTAACTTTTACTCGGCCCACCACCCCATTGAGAAAGTCAGGCCAGGCAAGGACGTTCCCTCTGTGGGTCACATGTGAGGCTGGACAGCTGCTGGCCAGCACCTTTATCTACAGTATGACCAGAAAAGTAGTGTTCAGCTGGTTAAATGAAACAAATCTGTGAGTTTATGTACTGGTGCTACTCGGAAAATTTGAATATGCTGGAAAAATTGTTTCATTCAGGCAATTCAACATAAAAGGTGAAACCAATACATTTTATGCACCTAGTACAGATGCAATAGTTTACTTTCAGAGGCCTGACATTTTTGTATTTAAAATCCTTCATCCTTCATTCATTGAGGAAAGGAGGGATTTTTTTATTGATTTCAAGACATATTCAAATTTTCTGAGTTTGTTTTTTTTTTTTTTCTGAAGCTGCAAATCCTAATCAGCAAAATATAAACAAATAAAAGCCTAGATATATTGATTTGCTTCCTGTTTGTCTATATATGTACTACTCAGAAGATTAGAATATCCTGAAAAAGTGCTTCAAAGATGAAATGCACACATATACACGAAGAGTATGCAAATCAATATATTTAATATTTTATTTGTTTAGATTTTGCTGATTAGGATTTGCAGTTTCAGAAAACCTCAGATGAAAAAACTCTTGCTTGAAATAAAAAAATTTAAATAACAAAATGTCCCCTGAAAGTAAACTCTTGCATATGTCCTTATTACATAAAATGAATTTGGTGTCACCTTTTATGTTGAATTGCCTGATTACAACAACTTTTCCAGCATATTCTAATTTTCCACGTAGCACCTATGAGAGATTACCAATATATGAGAGATTAAATCCTGTAGCATCAAAAACAAAGGGTAAAATTCTCCTGAGAAATCATAAGAAGTATCTTTCTGAGCCTGACAGAAACATCAATGACTGGATTTATGAAGACCTCAGCTAATGAGTTAAAACAGATCCTCATTGGCGCAAACACAAGAGTTTCTGTGTTACCTGTTGAGGCGTGAGAACTCGATCCCAGATGTTGAGTTGGCTGATGGAACCCACAAAAGATTCAACAGGGTTGAAGCCCTCCCCCCTCTGATCCTGGTCCTGCCCGAGTACTAGTGCCCCTCCACCTGCAGAACACAGGGTGCACCGAGGTTTACTCATCAGTGAGAAAGTGGAAGGTGTACCGCCACCTACTGGGAGAACCTGTTTATCACAGGAACGATTAACTTTCTCAGAAATTAAAAATAAGAAAATTGTGTTTTATTGAATTATCTTTAATCATTATTCATGCTCAATGTTTAAATAAGAGGAAAAAAGATCTCTCAAAATGACCAGGCTGAGAATAGCACTACACCTGGGATAGTGGTGCCAACTGACAAGCCTTTGCCTCCGTCTGAGGGCTTTCCGTTGATGTAGATCCTCCAGTCGCCATCCCAGCTCCTCCATGATACACCGATGTGGTACCAGTGACCCGTGTTCACTGCAGGGCAGTCAGTGATCCGCTCCTTACCGTTCACATACATGACCCACCTTTAGGCAAAGAGACAGAGCAGAGGGAGAAATGATGATGATGAGAAATGATGAAAATGATATAAATGTGATTTTAGGATCTGCTGTTTTCTGCGTCACGGACCCGTTGTAGTCAGTTAGGAGGAAAGCGTTGTCACTGCCCTCCACCGCGTAAGAGACCGGTGTGCCATAATTAGTTGTGTCTGACGACTTCATCCAGAAGGTGCAGGTAATTTCTGTTAGCGCGGGCATCAACCCGTCCATTATCACATAACCATGGATACCAGACACCTCAAAGTCCAGGTTGAAGGCAGAAGACATCTCTGAGAGAAAACACACGCAAACAAAAACCTTTGAGCTCCAAGAGGGTCAAATATGCAATTATATGCCAAACAAATACAGGATTACCCAATAAATGTATCCATGTGTGAAAATTATTTCACAGGAAAACAGTTCTACTGTAATTTTCTTCTTCTCTAGCCCTTTCATGCATAGCGTTCACTAACGTGGACACCTATCTGAAGGCTGTTTTCTAGTATATTCATGGGTGAGGATGGAAAATTTGTAATTTTGCCACTTCAGGGGACATCAGTGAGTCGTGCAATACACTGCCACTTACTGTAGAATGAATATGTAGACATGTACATTCATACACTGTAATAACAAAACTTTCTTTTTTGATAAACAGGAAAAGAAAAATGATACAGACACATTTTAATAGAATATCTATATAATAATAGACATATGGAAAGCATATTTAATTAATCATTCTGAATAAACTATCAAAAAATAATTTAATATCATTAAGAAATAAAACAAAAACATCACTCTGGAAGTGAATAACTGTATGCAAAAAAACATGTGGCACTGTTTCTTAATAATTCAAGCATCAAAGGGCTAGAGTTGCCATGGTGACGTGTCATCTATACAGTAGTACCTGTCTCACACCTGGTTCCATTGAACCCAGGGAGGCAGCGGCACGTGTAAGACCCCAGACCATCCAAGCAGCTGGCCCCGTTCACACAGGGGTTGGGGTCACACTCGTCCACATCCACCTCACACAGCCGGCCGCGGTAACCCTCCACACACTGACACCTGACACACACAGGGAGAAACGGGTGAACAAAAGTTTTTTATTGTCTGAAAAACCTATAATCAAACTCCAGAAAAAGCTATAAGAATAATAAACAAAGCTTCTTATTGTGAAACTGAATGAATGGAATAAATCGTGAGTGGAATAAAATACAAGAGAGTCTTAGACGGGTTGACCTGACGGAGTTCTCTCATAAAATCAACAGTGTTATTAGTAAAGCAGAAGTGTCAGTACTAACTAACCGTGTGGACATTGATTGTAGTTTTTTTAATTATTTTTTGTTCTATTAAAATGAATTTATGCTGATTTAGGGTTTGTAAATGTGTGGACACTAACTGTTGTTACATGTAATTGAAATTATGGAATTTCATAATGAGGTTATCATTTAGAGATTATGCTGTATATGTGGATGATGATTGTAGTTTTACTGTTTGTTTTTTTAGACTGTTTTAACTCATCTGATCAGGGACTGCAGATGGAAATTAACTTGCTAAATCTGGTGCAAAGCATCTTTTTCATGTTTTTTGCACATGTCCCTGTCAAATAAACAAATAAACAAACAAACAAACAACTACAAATGAACTATTTATAGAGTCTGGCATTTTATAATTCCAAGACATTGTCTAGTTGAAAACACTACAAATTCTCTTTACGACAAACAATAAAAGTCTTCCCACTTGTATTTGACAGTTTTTTAACTTGAGAGGAAACCATTAGAAACGTAAACCCAGGAACTAATGTTAAGTACAGATGTGTTTAATTTCTGGGAGTTAAATTATGAAATGCACTTACAGTATAGATAGTAGAGATGGTTGGAAATCGTGTAGATCTTTGTTGAGTTTTAGGGTGCTTTCACACCTGCCGATTTAGGTCAATCTAAATTTTGGCTTTAGATCGATTTAAATTTAGATTGACCTAGATTTGGTCCCGTTAAGGTCAGTGTGAAAGCAAGTCGGACTCTAATGCAAACCAAAACTAGTACGTCCTGAGGAGGAGGCCTTGGTTCGTCTCCAGCCGAACTCTGGAGCGCACTGAAAGCAACCGCATTTGCTGTTAAAGATGTAACAGCAAAGCCATTACATTTTTAGTTGTTTACATCGTCAGCAATGTGATCATTTTACTAAACACAACACGTTAGTCATCGTAGCCTAAAGCCAGCCTTTTTCCCATCTCCTTACGTCAAAAACACATTGTTTTACAATAATATATATTATGGGCATCAATTACGTTGTCGGTCACCGGTAGCCTATCTGCGCCTGATGAGAGTCTCACGGTGCATGTTAAGAAAAATGTATCTTTTTCTCCTGAAGCTGGCAGATGTATTGCAATAACAAATTGTTTTCACGCCGCAGCTGCGCCTCATTTTCTAACTCTATTGTTTGCCAATAGTTTCAAATGTAAACGATAAAGAAAAGCGAGACAACACAAATGGCGTTCAGTCTCCATCACAAAAAAATCATGGTCAACATGTGTATTCGTTTCTTTTCAGTGGCAGCACTTCCCGGATTTCAACCGGTTGTCAACACAAGATATGACGCTATCTCTATGTACAGCGGCTTTTGGTCCCAAGTTGCAAAAGGCTGGTGTGAAAGCGACCACACTAACTTTAGAATGAAATAATGTAACATTTTAACATTCAAAGCTGCACAATGGTGCGCACTTAACACAGGTGAAAAGCCCCTTAAAGACACTTTGAAAATGGAAATAATCAAGGAGTATAATGGAAAATGACTGACATATGAATTCATTAAGTCTTTGTATTCCTTGTTTCTTTTTGTTTTTTTGTTTGAACGTTTTTTGCATTATTGATATTGAAATTCCAGGTTATTTTATTTGTCATTGTATAGGACAGGCAAATATACGCTTTTGCTTCAGACTATTCCTTTTTCAGTTACAGAAAATAATAATAATAATAATTGTATGGTTGCAATGATGTATATGAGATTGTAACTAAAAGAAAGTCATTCATTTATTCAAAAACCTTTCCTATGCGTGTGTGTGCATGACGTGTGTGTGTGTACGTATACAGTACATGACTTGTATGATCAAATGTATTAAACCACTTCTTTTCATGACGATCCTTCTTTTAATACCTGAAACTGTTGACAGCATCCAGGCACGAGCCTCCGTTCAGACAAGGTGTGCTGTAACATTCATCAACATTGATCTCACAGCTTTCCCCTGAGAATCCGACAGCACAGTTACAGCTGTAGCTGCCCGTCAGATCGTTACAGACGCCTCCGTTCAGACACGGGCTGGACAAGCACTCATCAATTTCCAGTTCACAACGGGATCCTGTAATAACCAGGTTGGAGATTTATTACAGAGCGATTTGTTTAACGCCTCACCTGAATCATGCAATTATCTGTTTTCTAACCCGTGAATCCGGCAGCACAACTGCAGGTGAACCTGTTGACTTCGTCCAAGCACACCCCTTCATTAAGACAGGGGGAGGAGATGCACTCATTTATCTCTGCCTCACAGAGAGACCCTGAGTCACACACAGAGTAAGAGAGATGACCATCATTAACCCTGAAATCTGCCAGCCTGCCGTTGTTTCTTAACACTTCAGCAGCTTCGCTTCCTCGCGGATCTCTTACCTAAAAAGCCGGGCTTGCACTGACACTGGAAGTCGCCCATCCCATCCTGACACAGGCCTCCATTCTGGCATGGAGCAGAGTCACACTCATCGATGTCAATCTCACACTTTGCACCTGAGGGAGAAATATCAGAGGCTGAATTTACTGTTCATGGCTATGTGACACACAGTTTTAGCGTGGTGATGATGGGGGTTTGATGGCAGGTGTGAAAACACAATGTAGTACAGTCTGGTACTGTCTCCATTACACTGATAGCAAACAAAATAAAAAGCAATAATGAACTTATTCTTTTTGTTTCAGGTTTTAGTCCAGATTCCCTTTGGATTTTCTTCTCTCCGGCTGTTTACAGATGTTTTACCTGTGAACCCAGGCGCGCAGGTACAGACATATCCGGCTCCAACTTCCTCACACGTCCCCTTATTTTGACACGGATTCAGGAAACATTCATGGAAAACCTGCAGGATCAGCAAAACCACAAGTTTACACTTTGTTTAGTAAAATCTGCTCACATAAATTTTAATTATAAAAATATACATAATGTGTAACAGAATTTTCTTGTTTGGAAGTTTAAAAGTTATAAATTACGATTTTTAACACATCATAAGTAATTCAAGTTTCAAAAAGATAAAACTAACCTGACTGAGTGCTTGGTAGTTTTCACTGACCTCCACTTCTGGAGCAGGAGTTGCACTTTCACTTTCCTCCTTTGGAAGAAAGCTGGAGCCAAAACCTGACAGCAACACCCAAAGAAAATACAGACGATGTCAGCAAAGACGAGTTGGATCATTTACTCAGCCACCAGACGGGCAAACCAAAGATCCAGCTGAACAAAAGCCTGATTTGGTATTTACTGCTGGCAGTGGGCTCTAACCACTGTTCATTTCCACACTTCAGGCATGCAGTGCTTCTTCTGTTTTCATTTCCATTTTCCTTCAGAGCAATAAAAACCATATTATTTCCATTTCCCCCAATCCAATATGGTAATCCTGTTTTAAAATTAGACGAGCTGCCACAGTACAGATCAGATACTTCACAAGTGGAGCAACAGCAGTTTCACAGAGATACAGGAGGGACTGATTTAGATGCAGTTCTTTTTCTCCTTTACTGACTGAACTTGCCATAACATAACATATGTCATAAGGCAACTAAACATCACTAAACGGGTTAAATGATTTAAAACTATTAATGGATCATACTTATGTGTATGAAGAAAGGAAAACCTGCTGTTTTACACTTTAACTGGGGGAGAAATAGTTGGGTTTTTGCACAGGTTTTTTGTTTTTAACTACTTGTGTCAATCTTTTTTGTTATGAAAGTTTAATGTTGAGCTGTTTGCTTCGTGTCTTCTTGACAAGCACCATTGGATAAAAAGATCTTAAATCACCTATAACAGTGGGAACTTCATGGTTTAATAAAAAGGGCCAATAAAACTCTCCCTTGTTATCATTTTCAAGATAACCATGCAGAAAAAGTCAATAATCTGCAACTGAAATAAATCATTTACAACTTAAAACTAATGTTTAACCTTTCAAATAGTTTTTATTTTACATGTACTATCAGTTAACTGTGGGGAAGTAAAGGCTTGAGTGAACAGTGAAATAAAATTTTTTTTTTATGAGTACCCTCAGGTTGCAATCGTCTGTTTTCATGCAATCATCAGACTTATCAATGCTGTTTTTATACAATAACTTAGCGCTTGATGTGTAAAAACCGATGTTTATGGTAGTGTAGGTATGTTTTATTCATGTCACTGATAAAATTGCTATAAACATTAGAAAATGAACTCTGAACTTCCAGTTTCATAAAATTTCAATGTAAATTTGCCATTAAATAGTTTGGCATTCGTCCATAGAATACACTTTGTTTTCATGATGCCAAACATCAAAATAGAAAGTTAGTCATAAAACTTTTAAACTGCATCTGGATTACCAGGGCCGGCCAGATTGTTTACAGTAACGCTTACATTCATTTAATTGCAGCGGCCCACTGTCACATTTTATTCAAGAAGTTCTGTGATGTCTAATTAAGCAGCCCTGAACTGTCCCGTGTTTTCCTGCCTGCTGTGGTTGTAGCATCTCTCACAGCCATTCAGCTCTCCCCGCAGTCTCACATAAAACTCACAGGATATAACTATCCGTTCCTGAACTAAGGTTAGCAGCAACAGTCTAAAGTGGATAACTGCCTGATGTGACGCCACATAAAGCCTACCGAGTCTGCAGAACACACAAGCTGTGGTACCAGACCGTGAAGTTGGTCTGTTAGTCAAAAAGTACGAATAAAACTATTGATGTGGTTCCATCCATCTAAATACACATAATAAGACACGGACAGGCTAACTCCTGCATTCAAACATTCAAAATTTTCACTTTTCTTGTTCCAACAGCTTTTATTTAAGAGATAATAAGTTATATAGATGTAAAACACCATCACAAAATACACTTACTGTAAATGCAACTCCAGTCTAAGAATAAAGTTTCTCTAAAGAGATGCCAAAGAAGCTATAAAAGCATCAACATTAAGGAAAAAATTATTTCTAATTATGTGGTTACCATTATTTAAGTATATATATATTTTTATAACATCATTCATATTAAGCTATCAGAACAGAGAAAAGGAAACATGATCAAGTGAGGGTTTATCCTCATGCACTTCATAAGCGGATTCAATTAAAAGTAATAGTCTGGGTCAGAAACACTTACTGGAGCAATGCTGTATAGTCGTCGCACCAATAATTGTTGTGGTTCCATAAAAAGGACACGAGAGGCAGTAAGAGCGGCCGTGTTCAGGTTGGTAGTAATCTCTAGGACAAGGATAACAAGGAACCAGACCGGTGCGGGAGAAATGACCCGCTGTGCAGGGAACTGAAGGAGAGGAAAAATAAATGAAAGAAAATAACGATGGTGATATTCAAAATGAACCCAAATATTCTAAAAATGCTGATTTTGCTTGAAAATGTGTTGAAAAAAGTTATCTATGTATTCTAAATAGAGGACTTTTATCTAAAATATATGTTTCCAGATTTATCCAGCCAATTTCCACAAGCAATCAACACTTCTAGAAAGGAACGAGTTATATTTGAACTTCAATGTAAAATAATAATAATAATAGAAGCACTTTCCTTTGAAGCCAGTAAAATCTTGGCTTTCTTCTTAACTGGCATTTCTGAATGCCTCAAGTATAATTAGGATTAGTCAAAGTAGACATAATTTAAGTTGGTAAGACCTCAAGGTTGTGGACTTTAAACTGTTAAACTGCATCACCTCCACACTCTGTGTCGTCCACGGCTCCTCTGGTGACCGTAGAAGTCTCATCAGGACAGACCAAACACTCTCTGGCGCCAAAAGAAGGCTGAAAGTGACCCAGTGGGCATGACTCGCAAATCTCCAGGCCGTTCAGAGAGTGACTGCCGGGTTTACACTGCCCTGCATTCACACACCGACCGCAGCAAAAGGAAACAGAGACAGGAAATTAACATTAACATTAGTTCAACCTTCAACATGCAGTGCCTTTAGTATCCATTTATATCCAATCACATGAATAAAACATGTAAATCTTTTACAAACACAGAGACAGGAGACTGTTTTCATGTTCAAGAGACACACCTTTGCACTCAGTGACGCTGCGGGAGTGCAGGTAGGCTGTGGAAGTTCCGTCAGGGCAAGACTTACACTCCAGCTGACCCTCCTGATCCTGGTAGGAACCCAACCAGCAGCTCTCACACTCATTATGCTCCAGAGAAAAGTACGTTCCCACTGGACACTGGACTGCAAGAGCACTTGGATTTAGTGATTTACATAAATCTTATAGAGTATCATTAGACTGTCCATTCATCCTGTTGCTCATAATCAATCGTCTTAAATTAATTTAGGTGAGTGCAATCTGTTTATTTCTTCCCACTCACCACACATTCTGCCTTTGAGCACGGAGCCCGGCCTGCAGAAGAGAGAGGCCTTCCTGCTCTCCAGCGATTTGGGATCAGCAACGATCATCTCCGAAGAAACGTGGAAACTGGACAGCGGCTGCTTGGCCAGCGTTCTCTTCAGGCGATTCGTAAGCAGCTCGAGGGTCCGCAGGAGCCTTTTCTGATTGGCCACTTCCACTGAGTCATTCCTCGACAGGGGCAGAGGGATGCTTGCTGGGAGAACGGTCAAAGTTTAAAGGACTGAACCACAGAGACGTCTCACTGCAAATATCATCATCAACATGCACTTCTGACTCTCTCTTGTCAAGCTGATCCCAAATTGAAGAAGGGAGTGCAGTCTGGAGGGGTTCACCGCGACATTTATTTACTAATAGGGCAAGAGAATTACAATTCAAGATTATACTGTACACCAACTTCAAATTACTCCTGTTAAACGTAATAAATGTAACCCCATATTCTCCAAACTCTGTAATAAATGTAAAATTCATGAAAGATCTTATCTACATTGTATTTATGCATGCTATTGTTGAATTTTTGTCTAAGATATGTGTAGACCTATCTTCTGTATCCTTGGCATTCAGTATAAATCACTAAAACTCCTCATTGAAGTTACTCCAAGTGCTGCTCTTTTGTACTAGAAGATGCATCCTCCTACAGTGGATACAAGATGTTGCACCTACTCTCTCTACCTGGATTAGATGTGTGATGGACTTTATTCCTTTTGAAGCAATGGTACTTTTGTCAAAAGATTAACCATATAAATCTTTTAGTATGTGGACTCCATTCTTGCAATAGGTTGGACAAGATAAGGTTCATGCTCTCCAGAAAGGGCTATGTGGCGTAGCATGGGATGAAGAGAAGAACTGAAATTGATGTAGAATCAAATTTCTTTTTTCTCTTTTTGAGTTGCTATAATTTTATTTGTGTATGTGTTTTTTTTTTGTATATTTGTTTCCATCCTTTTAGGGGCGGGGTTGGGAGGAAATTTAAAAAAAAGAAAAAATGTGGGGGACTATATATAAATGTGTATGAAATTTCAAAGATGCACCAAATGTAACAATCTCCCCAATCCACAAACATTAATGATAAGTAAAAAGGTAACAACTCTCAGTAACGATTAACACGGAAAATCTCAGCTGGTGTACCTGTGATGTTGAAATAAATCTGGATCTTCTGGTCTCTCGTGGGACCAGTGATCTTTCTGTGCCTCTTGGTGCGGTGGCGAGCTTGTATGGCGCCGTCTCGCTGTCGGCTGGGTAGCTGCCGGGTGCCTGTGGCAAAGCCTGACTCAAAGTAGGCATAGTCTTGTCCACCCTGAGGACCCCAGCTGCTACTCCAACCCCCTGGTGCTGAGGAGTTTTAGGAGAGAAAAAGTCAGACTGATGAGCTGATAAAGATGCTTTACGTTGAATATGGGTGGGATGTTTGCTTATTAGTGCAATCAAGTCTAACCAATAGAAAATCCATTGTCATAGTCATAATTGTACTCCAGACAGTGACCCTGTGACATCACTTCCAGTTTGCAGGTGACATCATCACTGCTACAAATGTTGGGAAGCTATGGAGAGGAAGGAAAAACATCATACATTAGAGCCGGTTTACAGCTCAGCAGAGTGTGTGTGTACAAGTCCTCACCATGCCCCCGAGCTTGGCACTGAAGTTCCCTGCAAACGACTTGACCAGATCTTCATCATCGCATCGAGACGCTTTGAACAACATCTCAAAGGGCTTAAACCCGTTGTTTGCTATACGGTTAACTGGAAGAGAGATGAGAGGATACACACAGGACCTGACTTCATGAGCGCTAGTTTTATAGTACTTCACAGGTCTGATGCACATCTTAGTACACAAAATAAGCTGTAAGGAAGGCGTGTTTAAAATGTGGTATCAGATAAACAAGTGCTGCGCTCACCTGAGCAGTCCGGTCTTTCTGGGGAGTAGGGTGGCTCCCACACACCGTTGTAGGCGCAGAAGTAGCTGTGCACGGTATCCTGAGTGAAACTGTAGCCCTCCTTACAGTGAAGAGTACAATTAACACCCTGCTCTTCTTCAGAGCAGATGAACTCTCCATTCACAGGGATGTATGGTTGGTCACAAGTCATGCCTGGACAACATACAGCATAATGTTGATATCATTATTTTACAAAATAGACTCAATCCACAGGAAATCCATTTTTACACATTAAACCTTTAAGTGAACGCCCTTTGTTTCAATGTCTAATCTCATGTTTGTATCACAGTAAATATCACAATATTTGTTTTAAGCCCAATCAAATACAAATTAATGTATCAGAAAAAAGATGGTAAAACATAAAAAAATATATATATTTTTTTCTTGTTTACTGTATTAAGTTACTGGGTTTGCTCCTCAGGGGTGCCATAAATAAAGCTGTATTAAAGAAAAAAAATCACCAAGAGGAGAACAATAACATTTATCCTGGAAGAACTCTTCAAATGGAAAGACAAGACTTGCTAACATATAAAATCGATAAAAAGTAGTTAAAATATCTACAAAGGATTTAACAAAAATTGGAAAGTTATGCAATTGGTCAAAAAATGTCTAATTTATTTACTATTTTCTGCTCACTGTCTGAGTAAGAGGATCACATAGTGGGCTCAATATCACTTTAAGACCCTTTTAGGGCGATTTTCAGTCACTTCTCAAGGACAGTTTAACACTAGCATATATTTATTTGATCTCCGGAGGGGATTTCAGCCATTTTCCCCAAAAAGATAAACAAATACTGAATACTATGAGAAGTTAGTGTTTTGACTTTAAGTTCTGGTAAGATAAATCATAGTAGGCCTACACATCACGTCTGTTTGAAGTTATAAAGAACAACAAAATAATAGATCTGCCATACTTCCACAACATTTAATATATAATAGCAATATGAAATAACAATAACTGCCAAGAGATTATAAAGTGAACTAGAAAATATGTTTTTGAAAATTATTATTTTTTATCTGCATGACGGATTCAGGCATATTTGGTGGCAGGTCATTTTTCTCTTGAAACAATGCATTTTGATGTATATTTCCTTGAGCCATCAAAGAATCCATTATACATTATATTATATGGACTGAGCAGTGAGTAGTTTCAGACATAGTCACTACATTACCTTGCACCGTTATGGTAAGGTTGCATGTGCGGCTGTTTCCTGCTGCATCAGTTGCAAAGTACTGCACCACTGTCTCTCCCACTGGGAACAGAGAGCCTGGAGTATGGCTGCTGGTTACTGTGAGGCGACCACCTGAGAGAGAAAATCAGAAATTAACTCAGTTGTACAGCAATCAGTCACTTGTGCTCTGATGAAAATTAACATTAATATCACGAATGTAAAACCAGCTGCTGGTTAAGTACTGTTATTCTTTATTAAAATTAAAGCAATAAAAGGTTTTTCTGGAGTGTGTCAAAGTTGAGATAAATGTTAAAACAACCTGTGATTTCTAAAGATCTTAAAGAATATACAAACTGTAATATCAAGATAGTTTTTGCCTGTTTCCCCTGCAACTCACTCTGGGTTTAGGGTTTTCTAAAAGTACCTGATCATCTTGAGTAAAACGTGTTACCTAGAAATCCTGTAGAGGGCAGTCTTGAGCCAAACTTGGTTTTTCAGGACTAATGAGTTGATTCTTCAGTAAACAATAATATCCACGTTCAGCAAAGACAGTAGTTAAAAATTGTCTGAATGTCTTCAAGATAATTAGAAAGTGATGGAGTTGGAAAAGGCAGCTGTGATGAGACGAATGTGTTGGTGTGTGAGACCCTGTGGGCTTTAAACAAAGAACAATGAGAATATCTACATGTCCAACTCCTCTATTAACAGTAGCAAAGTCGTTCCAAGACGGCTGACACACGTCTGGCCTGCTGGAGTCTCCCTTTATATTTAGTCTGAGCGTGTGTGTCTTTGTGTGTGTGCGCCTAACGAGTCACGACTATATATAGAGCTGGCATCAGGGTGTGGGCCTGGAAAAACAAAACACTGACGTCGAAAGAGTGCTGGACTGACGTTGTGTGGACCCGAAGCAGCCGCAGCAGCAGCAGCCTGTTATTACAGAGCGTGGTGGGTGTGTGAGTGTTTGTGTGTGTGATGGGGGTGCACCTCTGCAGACAGGTGGGGAATGATTACTTAGTCTTGAGTGAGTGAGTGAAAATTAAATTTGGGGCCCATGCTGGCCTGAATTTATGAACCATCAAAATATTTGTGTGTGTATGGAGTCCCGCTGAATAAATCTGCTGTGTTGCCAGAGCCCCTCGAGATTAGTCTGTAATATTTTGTCTTTGTGGTAGAATAACCTTCAAAGACTACCCTGTTAGATAGTCGATGACACCTTCATAACAACAGCAGGTGCTTGACGCTGTCCTGTGGTCTCTGAAATAACACATCTGCCTCATTCAGAGCTGCTTTGCATCACACAGATTTTGTTGGTTAACCTTAGTTTTTACATACAGCTTGAACATAAAGCACAATTAAGATCAAGAAGCTTCCACTGGTTGAGGTGTCCATTGCAGAAGTATGGTAGCATCTCAATACTATGTACATCTGTTTGTGTGTAATTATGATTAAATAGGAATACACTGCAAAAACTCAAAATCTTACCAGGTGCATTTTTCAAATTTCTTGTCAAAATATCTTATGCTTAATATGAGATACAATCACCTAAAGAGGAACATTTCAGTGAGATACAGGGACTTATTATAAGACAATAGGGGGGAAATACTACTTTTGAGGCCTACAAACTTATAATGAGAAACAAAACTTCACAATAATAGTAAAATATAGCTAAGAACAAGTTTATCCAGCTTATTTGGAGATCTTGTGAGGCTTGAATATATTGTCTTATTCCAAGAAATCTTATCAAGAGAATTTTCATTTTTTCCATTGGCAGATTGTTTTTCTTGTTTCAAGCAAAAATAACTTGTTTTAATTGGGTTTTTTTTAAACTTATTTTTGGAGTGGCCTTTTTTCCAGTGTACATACATCGCCACTATTAACTCGCAGAATTGCAAGAACTGTCTTGCATTCACACAATTCAAAACTCCAAAATTTTTTTTTTCCGAGATCCCAGTTGGAATTACAAAAACGCTCCTTAAAGTCGGATGTCCGACTCAGAAGTCAAGGTAGAGTAACCGGCTCCAACTGCACCTAATGAAGATGGCTGCTAACTCCCAGATCTGACTTGCGGCTCCCAAGTCAAATCTAACGCATCATTATTTCACATTTCTTCGTCTTCTTAATATTTTTTGGTGGTTGGCAAAACAAATTGGCGTATTACTTTTACAGTGTGGACCAGAATGTTTCCAAGAGCCCAAGTTGTCAAAACATCGGTTCCTCTGCTACACATTCCCAATCCCATGTGTCCCAATCCCCCTGTCATGTTGACGGCCCCCTAGTTTGAGAACCGCTGACCAAACCACTTAAGTGAGTTGATCCAAATTATGATTCATGTAAATCATCCATGTTTCCAAAATCCTGTCAAAAACATGTCCTTTAACTCCCTGTGCATTTTTCCAAACCTTTAGTCTTTTCCTGGAGGGTCAGCTTTACACCATTTTACTGCTATTGCAATTTGCTGGCTATGAACATCTTTTTCCAGATATCTTTTCTTTTAATAGCCAACTCTGTTGTCCTGCACAAATCGCAGCAGTTTAGTGGAAGTCCAGAAAAATATTTTTGGCCTCCGAGGTCCAGTGGCAAAATGAATGGTGTAGATTCATGGAATAAAACCATGCACGGACAACGGCAAATATGCGTTTCTTAGACATTGTTCTAACCAGGTACCTAAGCATATATATGGTCCATTTTGGATAAAGGTAATCATTTCCATATAGATACAGTGTGCATTTCCAATTAATTAGTCATTGGAATGAGAATTAAGATTAAGATTAAGAGAATAGAAACATGTTTAATGCTATAAACTGTAGATACGAAAATAAAAACTTTTAAATGGAAAAAACAATAGATGAGTGTGCAGGACTTCAAACTGCAGCCATTAATCAAATTTTGTGATCATATAGTGGGAATGTGTGACTCAATTCTACAATGACGTGCACCTTTGTGACTTTAAAATATTTGTTTTCATACTTCATTATCTCATAAAACTGACTTTTTCCCAAAAATATTTTCTACAGATTAAACTTCATATTTAAACTTTATTATAACTAAAAGAAAAAAAAAAGTTTTAAACCTCTATGTTAAAGCAACTAAGCCTATTGCAAAGTACTGAGAATATTGTCAGTAACCCAACAATTAAATGTTCACTTCTGATTGCGATGCAGAGTTTTCGATTTATTCTGCAATCATGCATTTAGAGATACAGATAAAAAACTTGGTAAACTCGCACCACTGCGGTCAAAAACCTTTTTGCCTGGTGACGTAATGACGTCTTCCTCTTATATAGACCTGTGTATTACCTTTTCAGGTAAAAATACAGTGACCCCTAATGGCTACATACAATACTCACAATTTCTGGCTCCAAGACTCTAAATTAAAATAAATGTTGTCACTTCCACCATGAAAATGATTAACACAGTCTTGTTAAAAAGAGTCTATCTAACTAGAAAAGAAAATATTTGAATAGAGTATTCAAGCATATGTGTTTATATAATTATATAAATACTGTAGGCGTGTGAAATATGGATGGAATGAGCGCACTTTCCCACAAAAGAATATTTCTCATAGCAATAACACCTGTGGCTTTCCACAGCCTGCATCTGTTTTAACATTAATGACATTGGCAGACACTGTAGCTGCTTCTTCTGCCCACTAGTCCTATTCTCCCCTTCTTCCGTTTAAACCCAGATGCTAGAATGTCCAGGATCTCCCTCTCTTTCTCTTTTATTCACACATACACACACGCTTCCCCTCCTGATCACATTTTTCCAATCATTCCTTGGAAAGGATCCTGTTTAACCATCATCAGCAGAGACTGAAGGGTGGAGCCGAGTGGAACGGAGCTGCAAAAGAAGAAAGCATCTACAGAGACGGCGACCAGACATACCCGAGTTGTCAGAAAACTGCGGCACGTCCCAAACAACTGCTGTCTCCGTGTTCTCGGCAGAGACCGTCGGCGGCGACCTGCACCTGTCAATCACTGGCGGCTCCGTATCTGGAAAAGGAGAAAAAGTTTTTTTCACAGGAATGGTCAGAGCCGGGTGATCGGATTTTGTATCAATCGTAATCATTAAAAGGCAAAGCTGCTACCCTACAAAGACTGAAGCAGATGCTGTGAAAAATTTAAAAAGCACGGTTGGTAGCAGCGTGCTAGGCTATGATCTGATTCTTTAAGTTAGGGGGCATAAGTTAAACACATGTCTCTAATAAAAAACCACAACGTTCCACCGCCATAATAACACATGGAAATGTTCACGGCTACCATGCTTGAGGTTTTTCCCCCTGACTGCAGTGATTACTGAGCGGCAGACATGACACACCGTCGTTTTTCACTATCTACAGCAGCGCTATTTTGGCACCTGCCGGGGCAGACATACTTCCTCACCGGTGACTACTTTGATGAAATCATAATTTACTCTTGCAAACCCAGAGGGAGAAAAAAACAAACAGATGGTGTATAATGACAGACACAGAGGCTGTACTACAATCGAAGGGCCACTAGCTCATTTTGCAAACATTATTATCATTTTTTCCTCCTAACCCTTTGACTTACTTTGTTCCAGAAAGAAAAGACATAAACACTTATCCAAAGAAAGAAATCAAAGTTTAATCTGTGGAACTGCATGAATGGTGGAACCAAAACCCTTCCAACATTTCACACAAAAATGTGCCGTTGGAGACGTGCCACAGGCCACATACACTACCCAGTGCAAGCTTCGATGCAGTCTCCAGAAGAATGAACTCACCGATGACAGTGACTGTGAAGGAGCAGTTGGCCCGGTTCCCGGAGCGGTCAGTCGCAATGTAGGTGATGGTTTCCTTTCCGATGCGGAACAGCTGAGGGGGACTGTAGATGGGCTTCACCTGCACAGCTACCTGCAGATACAAATCAAGCAGAATTTTCTTTTTCCTGCTTCAGAAAATTCTTTAAATTGATAATTTTCTCAAGATTCCCACCTCTTCTTTAGAGTTGTCGGTGGGAACTGGGATGTTCCAGCTGACGTTAGCGGTGCTACGCCGCTCGTCTGTCTCTGCAACGATGTCTTTGGGGCACTGGAGCCACGGCGGCTCGGTATCTAAATGCATCGAGGAAAGAAAAAAAACAGAAAAGAGTCATATATGGGATTAGAATAATTGATTATAGTCCAGCAAATTAAAGCAGAACTCCCCTCAGATCCAGATGTTACAGATTCTATCACATCCTGGAAACAAAATGACCTCAGTCTGCTCCTTGTTATCAGTGATGGAGCAGCGGTGTGATGTCATCTGACCTCTGATCTCTTTAATCATGACACGCCACACACTCATTATTGACAATGATCCCATCAAAGATAGAAAGCACCACCATGGAGAGACCACGCTGATGGTGGGGGTCTTTTTCACAGCGTTATCTCCATGTAAAACTACAGAATTACATGCCAAAGTCTGACATCATAATACTTTAACATGTTAGATCATGATGCAGTTCAGTATTGTGACCAAGTTGTCCATGTACTTACAGGATTGTAGACTATAAATATTTACAGTTTTTTAGCTAAGTGGAATCAAAGAAGAGAAGAAGGAAACTACATCTGAAGCATTGCAGCATCATTCCCAGTGGTTCAAACATCAACCAGTCCCCCCAGAAAGATGTAAATGCAACTATCAACAAAACTCAAAAGAAGAAAAAATCTTTAAATAAATAAGTCGTATTGTCCTGGTAATATGAACAATTTGGGAACATTTTTAGCATATTCCACCCCTTTGAATTCCTACTGAGAGTTAAAACGGCAACATCGAAACTTCCTGGAGGTAATGAATTACATTGTACCTTCATAAGAAAATGAGCTATCATGCTTGTATACAGTATAAGTAATATTTCACATAAGGGTTGGCGATACGACCTCAAATTAATATAACGACATATGGAGCAGTTAATCTCGATAACGATGACTGGACGATGGTGCACAATTTCTTTTCGTCGTTGATGTATTTGTCAGACTGATGTACAGGTCCACTTTGTGACTTTCAGTTCTGTACACTGGGAATCCAAGGTTTTGTAAAATATTTAATAAGAATTAATTCATACTGGGACCAATAAGCACTGATTGGGCAGCACCTTTGGATTTTCATTTTCTTAACCTACCAAATTTATCGGTATGGGCAAAAATGGGTAATATTTTGACAAAACACCCACCTCTAGCATATCTGGTGTAAAAAAAAAAGAAAGAGATTCCTAAACAGCTGGGGGCGATAATCACTGTTTATACTGGGTTTTCTATTATCCTTCCAGTAGACACTATTATAGTTGGCATCATTTTAGCGTGTTGATTGACTTTCTTTTAATCGTTATACAGAAACTGAAACTGTCGTTCTTCAGTTCAACAAAATGTGCGACAATGCAAAGAGGAATGAGCCCAGTAGAGTTGGTCAGAGGACACAGGCAGATTTCTGGTTGCAAGCTAACATACTTGCTCCATGAAGGTAATCTGACACTGCTTTGCCTTTTCTCTTGCTTTGAGTGGTTTAGACAGCTCAGCCTATCTGTGGTTTTATTAGTGGGGAAAACAATTCCAGGGAAACTTCAGATCTCTCCGAACAAGTTGAGAGTTGCGTCGGGTTCACGAGTACCCACCGGCGAAACGCAGCTTCAACAGACTAAATAGTTACCTTTGAGGCAAAAGCCTGTTAGTGGAAATCCTGGTCATCATACAAGTGCTGGACTTTGCTTTCTAAGGTTTAACACGAACAAATGTCAATAATGTATAAAGAATTATAGATACTTTAAACCACAAAGTATCAGGTCTGATTCTCTATGTAAACATAGAAGTTCAGCTCAGTTCAGGTCTGTTTCAAAGAGATGACTCTCCCGTCGATGTGTTCATGCCTATCGAGTTGTGTAAGACAGCCTCTCTCATCTGGACCTGATGACCCATTCTCTTCGGCATCCATCTCTGTTCAAGGCTAAGTCTCTTAGACCCGATTTGCCTCATTCATCATTATAACGAGGGAGGCATGTTTCACTTTTTGTGTCATCAAGGCGATGATGAAAGCACACTCCGCTTTGTCATAACTTTTGTTTCGGCATATTCCAGCATGGACTCTTTTTTTGAATTTGGAAAATATTTCTTCATAATCTCTTTTTCTCTGCTTCCTTCAGCCTATTTGTGACAGACAGAATCAGAGAAACTCATCGCCTCACTGCCAAACCATTACCAAACACCCACAGATGACTCATCCACCCTACCTCTCTGTGCATTTTCATGTTTATGGCACCTCTTCCTCTGCCTAACAACAGCACTACCTTCATTAGCCAACTCTCTCCATGAGGAAATGAGGGGATTGAGGACATTCAGGGGGAGGCAGGCAGAGCTGCACTGCACCACCTGTTTCACCTGCAAGGCATCTGGAGCGCTGCAGTCCATCATAATGATCTCCAGAGCCCTTTCCGAGTTGTGGGGGAGACACGAGAGCTTGGACATGGTATGGTTTGAGTTAGTGGACCCAGAGTCTGCTTCCAAACGAGGTTTCCACCATTCTCAAAGCAGATAAAAACGCAGAGAGATGGAAAAGGAAAAATCTCCCTCCAAGTTCCCTGCTGATTTCTTTATATCTTCCTCTTTCTGCAGTTTTGCACATCTTTTTTTCAACAACTTTTAAAAATCCTCAACCTCCTCTTTGATGAGACCATATGTTACAAACGCCAATCTTACCCTATTAGATTAATCAAACATTTTAGTAAGTAGATTGAAAACTACCAGGAAATCTGGTCATATGTTTTGCAAGGAGGGAAATGAGCTTAAATATAAAAGAAATATAAATAATGGCTTTAAGATTGTATTTTGTGAGTTTTTAATTTTTTATTTTTTTACAGTCATGATGTCAGACTGTTTGTAGTTTTGGAAAGAAAGAAAATAGGAAGATTTCACTACATATATATCACTATATCACCACAATAAAAAAAAATGAAAATAAGTCAAACCCTGTCCTAAACAACATCATCCAACCAAACAAGACGGACTTGACCTCGGTGTGCATCACATCCGTATTACAAGCCTGTAGCTAGTTTACAGCTCAAACAGCCATGACCTCTGACCCCCGTGCAGCTGGAGAGAAGAAGTCATATTCCTCCTCAGGGGAAAGCACAGCGCGTTACCTGCACAGACAGCTTTATGGACATTAGCCGTCCAGTTCCCAGAGTTCAGGCACACCGCCTTTCTGTTTCCCTGGAGACTGTAGCCTTGGCGACAAGTGAGCAGGCAAACGAAGCCCGGCGACACGGCCCTTTTCCCGCAGGCAGGGGGCGACATCAAGATGTTCTTTAGGGCCCCAATCGGGGGACAACGGACCTCTGAAAGGACAAACGGAAACAGAGATGATTGATCTGAAGTTCAAAGTTATTGTTTTAAAACACTTTATAGATCAAACGTACGGCTAATTTCACAGGCTGGGTTTGTTACTAGAAGTAGAAAGGCTCTCTCTCCATTTAGAAGAAAAGGAAGGTAAGTAATTAAGTTATTCTTAGACACTGTGCATCAAAAACTGGCACAAATGCAGAAACAGGCTTTAATATTCTGAAAGTATTTAGTTTTCTACTTGACGATGGCTACATCATACTCATTTTCACTCACTTTACCCCGTACTTGTGTTGTGTGGGCTCTGGCTGTAGGATATGAAGGGAAAACTCGCTAAGAGGGACAATCACAATGAAAAATTTTAGCGAGATGAAAATATTTAAGTGTCCTCTGAGGAAAAACGACGTGTTTCTCTCCCACTACAGAGCAAACAAACACTAAAACAAAAACAGCAGCCCACAGAGCTCTCATAGCTATGTTGTAGAAGTGCTGTAATGACAGTCTGCAGGAAAACACTCTGATGGTCAAACAAACAAGCTCCAACTCAGCTGGTACAGAGCAGCAGAGATGGCGTATATTGATAAGCGCAGAGTTTTCCGGTCAACTCAGGCTTTTTAAATAGCAGGACGAGCTGGTTGGTTGGCGCTGAGCGAGTACGGGCCGGAGGCTTGTGGCTAAATACTCTCACTGCTCCTTTTTTTGTGTGTTTGTGTGTCTGACCTGAGAGCTCTTTGTGGTGGGCATGAGTGAGTCCAACTATTTTAACTTAACTATGGGGTTTGAAGTGTGTGAGTGCTGCGTATGACCTTCAGCCTTCACTTTGCTGTTTTGAGAAAGCAGATGCTTTTCGCTGAAAATGGGTCCAAACAAGCACCATACACTAAACCGCTGTAAATGTGTGCTTACATGCGTGTAAAACCACATGACTGTGGTACAAACAGTACAAAAAGTAGAGAAGTGTTATTTTAGAGTCATTTAACAGATAAATGATCTATCCCTGATGTCTGGCAGACACAAAAACTAAATAATATGAGTTACAGATTCATGTATTTACATAAAAAGGATGTTCTGTATCTGAGTATACCGAGAAAAAAAAAAAGTAAATTCAATAACAGAGACAGAAAATAAAATCTTATCGAATTCTGCAGATGGGAAAAAGTGAAAAGTGGGATCAGGAGGTGATAGTTGAAAAAAGTGAACAAGACAGATTGACTTGCACATGAGACGGTTTTATTAAAGTGGAGATGATTTATTTTTCACCATCATATCGACAAAAATGGCTAAATGAAAATAAACGTCCAGTAAAAACTCATCATTTAAAAGGTTTTTGCCAAAATTAAGACATAGATCACCTGATCTAAACAAGACTGTAAAATAACTGATAAAGCTTTGTCTTACCAAGCATCTGACATTTCATACAGATATTTGAACATTTTCACATTTGCTTGGTTGCAGACTCATTTTAATCACAAATTTCTTAAAGTGAATTCAGTGTTTTCTTGGCAGTGTGCTCTGGGTTGTTTCTTTTAACCTTTGATCCATCCTGATGTACCGTACATTTTGGGAAAAGGTTTTTCCAATATTATAACTAATCTCCATGACACAGTCTCAGAAAAAAGACACACCAAATAATCTGCTGTCATGTTTAACAGTAGGAATACCAGGTAAAGCAAAGTGCAAGTTTTCCACCACGCTTTGGATTATGAATTGTACGTAAATATCACAATCTTTTTCTTTTTTAAAAATTTGTCCTGTCCAGCATCGTGGCAAGCAGAATGATGGTGTCTGGTTGCTTTGTTGTATTGGACAGATTTTACTTTGCCAAGAGGAGCTTTATAAATATAAGGCCCCTCTTAATATTCAGAATTTGTTTATTTTATTGAATTAGTTTATTTTAATACTTGATTACAAAAGCAATTTACATTAAATTGCTGGACCTGACAAGAGGAGAAGGGAAATAAAGAAAAGAAGTGATAGGGGGTGAACCAAAGTACAGAAAGACAGAAAGAAAAGAGAAATAATTCAATAAATAAATAAATAAATAAATACATAAATAATTAAATATGAATATCTCAATCTTTGATTGATCAGATTGGAAAAGTCTGCTTCTCATGGTCTCAGCGTCAGAGTTTTACTGATCTGCCGGTGGGCTATATTGACATTTTAGGGAGGAATGGCTTCCTTCTCACCACTACCATAAAGATCTAATGGTTGCCCCCCTCTAAGTTTATTTTCAGCGCTAACACTCATCTACACTCTGGAAAGTTGGGGATTTTGTTTCAATAAGAGGGTTGCAAGATTCAGCCGGTTTGCTTTGCGTTAAGTTTTTGTGAAGGACACAGTATCAATTAACAAGAAAACTTCTCATATACCACAGAACACAGACCTGCACCGAATCTGGTTGGACTTGAGTTTTATACTCATCAAAAAAATCAAACCTCCCTGAACGAACCCGACTTTCAGAGAAAGTGGGGCTGGTGAGAATCTCCATCAACACGAACATGGTCAGTCTGTTTAAAATATGATCGACTTACACTGCTCTGAAAGGTTTTTGGCTGCTCTGTAGAAGCGATGAAGCTCAAACTTTGTTTTCCTTCCCTTTCAGCTTACGATCATTTGGCTGACTATCACTCAGTACAGTGTAATTTGAATGTTTTATTATATTTTCGCTGTAAATACGTCTGAAACCTTTTTCTGATAAATAATAACATGATAATAATGATAAGGGAAGGGAGGGCTTACCCACACACCGAGGTTTGCTTCCACTCCACTGAGAGTTGGCCTGACAAGTGAGTGTGGCGTCTCCTTCTAACCTGTAGCCTCGGTCGCAGCCCACCTGGCACTCGGCCTTGTAGGACGCGCCGCCGTTTCTGCACCGCAGGAAGCCATGTTGGGGCCGAGAGAGGGGTGGGCAGGAGCGCGCTGAAAAAGCCAGAAGACAATAAACACCAGGATCCAAAGCAGAAAATGGAGAAACAAAAGCTGTAATATTTATTGTTACTTTTAACGAGATCCATGTCTTGGTTTATTTTTCCACCTTCATTTATTTACTAACATTTGTTTCATACAAGGAGTCTCGAATATTTTTGAACAGAGACAGAAAAACTCTGTGGCTTATCATCTATAATTCCACATTACTGACAATGTGCAACCGTGGTTTAGATATCATGCTTCTCCCCCTTCTCCAAGGTAACCAAACAAGTAATTTTGCTCTTCAAAGAGTTTATGTTGTGGAAATCCTGAGACCGAGATATAACTGATAAACTCAGGTACTGAATATAAATCACAAGACGGGGAGAAAGCAGTAATAAGCAGCAGGAATGACTAATCTTTGGCAATAACTTGGGTCCTATCATTTAACCCCAAGTGTGAAAGTCCCTACGAAAGAAGAAAACATGGGTCTGTGTGTGTCTGTTCTGAGTTATGCCGGGGTTTAGCAGAGGGTGTGTAGCGTGTTATTTCTCATCACCACCCATAGACAGACAGACAGTTCAGAGGAGACCCCCTCCCTCAGGGCCTGACTAGCTGGGAGGTCCTACAGTATGTTAGAGACGAGACTTGGGAGCAGACGTATGCACACACACTTAGAAAACATATACTGAAAGCCACACACTATAAATCTTCAACACACACCCTTAAATATTCAGTGTCTTGGTATTTCTGAGTCACTCTGCTGCTGCCTTTCTGCTAAAACCAGCAGTTTCCTCATTAATCCCTTGACCTCTCCAGCTCCCTTTTCTCCTCTTTCTTTCCATTCAGCGTTTCCGAAATCTCTTGCATCATCGACTGTCCATCCTTCGCTTTTTTCCTTTATGACTCTTCCTCTCTCTGCCATGAACCCTGTCTCCGTCTAACCAACTCCAACTCTTTAAATCAACTCCCACGCGTTTTGAGCTGTAGGAGACTCAGCAAATCAGCAGAACAGATCAGCTCATATTCGCCAGCTTGACAAGTTGATTTAGTGCAGTGTAAATGTTTATGGTGGTTTGTAGACATCACAGAAGAGGTTTGTGATACTCTGATTAAGGTCTCAGAGCTTAATCCAGATTTATACAGAGCACAGTGAGGAGTAGCCTGCTGTTATTAATAATAAGAAAAACATAAGATACAGCATCGGCGCACTAAAAAAGGATTGCAGGCTTTATAGAAACATATAACTATGACGATGTGATGCCTGTTTAGAGAAACAAAGTCCAGGTCAGACCATCTACTTCTGCCAAAGAGACTTAACACTTTACTTAAAGTTACGTCCTGTTTTCTTTACTTTTTCAGCTGTTGCAGTTTAGCTTCGGGGTCTGCCCCTCTGTTCTTTGTAAAGTGTCTTTCTTTAAGTCAACAACTGAAATACGAGGTCAGAGAAAACATGAATGCAACTACAGCCATCCAAACCAGCCACCTATTCACAATCTTTGTTCAAAATACTACAGGGAACATTTAAAAAGAAATGCTACACATATACACGTGAAAAGCTACATTTTGAAGGCAGATCTCCAGCTATCCTTTCACACTGATCTATAATATCAAGATCTCCACTGCTAGGATGCATAAACTTCAGAGCTAGACACATACTACAGGCTGAAAATGGCTAATCAAGGAGCCACACACACTGTTTTACAGTGGCATCATTGCTTTTTAACCCTGTCATGTATAGTGTCCACTAGGGGTGGGACAAGAAAAAAGTTAAATGATTCTAGTTCCTTTTTTTATTTGAATGTAAATAATTGTGATCAATCACTCATGATGTTTATTTATTTAAAGTGTATTAATGGGACAATGCACATTAATAGACAACATGTCAAACATGTCGGAATTAGCCCAAAGGCTATATTTCATCCGTAGTCCCCACCATAAAAAGCATACACAATATAAACACTAAAAGATATATATAACAGCAAAAGATTATTACACATAACACAAATTAAATAAAATACCAAAAACTCATAAACACACACACATGCATGCATGCACGCACGCACGCACGCACACACATATCCAAACAATTACAAATACAACACAACTCTCATACGCACACACACGTTTAGACATCACAATTAAAACCACAGCAGCGGAGTAATGAGAGGTAGTTACATCTTCAGTGTGTACAGCTCTGATTGATGTTGCTTTATATCATTTCATATCGATCGCTGGATCCTAGATCAAATCGAATCGAAATCATATCATGACTGGATATGAGATATCGGCAAACATCGAATCGCTGTATCACTGTATCACTGTATCAATATAATATCATATCATGATCAAACCATTGATATCCCATCGTAGTGTCTGTTTGACAGCAGTTTTTTCCTGCATATTCATGGGAAGCGATGGAAAAATTTTAATTTTGCCAATTCTTGGGACATCAGTGAGTTACGCAATAAACTTTATTTCCTGTAGAGTAAATATTTCTATATTCTATATTTCTATATGTCCATACAAACACAGTAATAACCAAACTTTCTTTTGTAATAAACATGAAAAGAAAACAATACACCCATCTGTCTATAGAATATTTATATCATAGAAATATGAAACACATATCTAATTTATGATTTTGGAATCAAATTTAAAATCCCAATTAACAAATAAAATGTAGAGTAAGAAACTAAAAACACCACTGTATATGTTTATGGTAGTAAATAACTGTATTGGAAAAATGTATGTGGGTGTGTGTGTGTGCATGTGTATGTGTGTGTGTGCGTATTTGCGTGGAGGTGTGTGTGTATGCGTGTGTGTGCGTGGGTGTGTGTGTGCGTTTGTGTATGTGTGTGGGTACGTATGTGTGTATATGTGGGTGTGTGTGCATGTGTGTGTGTGTGTGTGTGTGTGCGTATTTGTGTGTATACGTGTGTGTGTGCGTGGGTGTGTGTGCACGTATTTGTGTGGAGGTGTGTGTGTATGCGTGTGCGTCTGTGTGTGCGTGGG
>JAVQJG010025188.1:0-14956 GCA_036024015.1 Craterocephalus amniculus
CATCTATTTTTTAAGGATGATAGCTCTCCTAATGCATTTAATTTTTCTTTATTAAATTAAATTTTTACTTTTATAAAAGGAGATGGCTTTCACTTTGCATTGAATTCGTGTCAGTTAAAAAAAATAACCGAAAAGCTAGTTGCTAAACATGTGATTTGTTTAAAATATATTTTTTCGTTGTACCGAACCCGTACCGAACCGTGTCCCTCATACCGAGGTACGTACCGATCCGTGACTTTTGTGAACTATTACACCCCTAACATATACATAAATATATATATATATATATATGTATATATTCCGTATACTCTCATATTACCAGACTGTTACAATATAATTATTGTGCAGTAAATGTAAAATGCAGCAATTTATAGCATGTGTTACTGCAAAGTTGAAGAGGACACTATCACAGTTACAGCTTATTGAAGTCTTACTTACTCAAATTAGTATTTTTTTCTCTCTTTAAACACAAAAGGTTAAAAAATACAGTTCTTAACCTTACATAATTTTTTTTCATGCTTCATCAGGTATACATTTTTTTTCCTCTATTTGTGTGCTGAGTCACTATGCTGTTTATCATTTGGGTAAAGACGAGGCAAAATTACAGCTTTGAAATGTAATTTAGTTTATCACAGAAATGATAAATGGAGACCACAGAGTCTCCATTTGTGCTCTTTGCTTCTTTAGCTGTAAAGATACTCACAACAAAATACAATAAGAATCTTATAATATCTAAAATGAATTATTAAAAAAAAACATTTAATCTTTATGCCTTTTAGAGATCTGTAAAAAACTGAAATGTGGGTGAGGAAACAGATTCCACTATGGTTGGCAATTTGATGACATTTACCACAAGGATGTTATTATACTGAAATGTAAAGAAGAGGAATTGAGGGTTTGCTTATGCATATTGATCAGAACAGTAAACTCACACAATAAAAGAACAATGTTTTAAAAACAGTGTTTTCCTTTACATTAGAATTCTCCACTTCACACTTAAAGAAAGAGAGATTCGTGTATGAGGCAAATACTCCTTCTTCAGTTCAGAGTTCCTGGTGTTGGTTTTCACAGAATGTAGCTGGATCATCATTATTTCCATCTTCTTTCCATTCTGTGACATGTCAGAAGGTGTCCTGTGAAAAGTCTGAGCAGAGCATGTCTGCTCTACATGGAAAACAAAGATGCAAAGGAGAAGAAGAGTGTGGACTCTTAGCTGGAGAATAAACCAGGAGACTTCATTACATGCAACAGCGAAGAAGATAACACATACTCAGACATTTTATAACAACAGATAGCATGTAGATGGTTTATGGTTTTTATCTTTACAGTGCTTGTTTATAAATGTACTTGTCTGTTGAGTTTCAGATTTTCTACAGTGGAAAATGAATTGATACACTGTTGGGCCTGCCATGTTAGGGAAAGTGAGAATATTCCTTCATTTTGAGGCAAGATCAGGCTTGCCTTAGACAATTCCTGTGCTTTGTAAAACAAAATAACATGCATTTATAGGTTTTTTTGCATTAAGATGTACAATATGATAATGAAGTCATGACTGATTTGTTTTTTTTATGGAGAAATGTATCAGTTATCCATGTGGGGCACTGCCCTTCACCCAAAAGATAGATATTGCAGACAAATATACTGTACAATATGTCAATTAAAAATACGTTTCCCACAACAGGAAACTCTGATGTTCAAGAACGCAACTCTCAGATTTTGCAACATATATGAAGATACGCTGAAGCAGGTTAGTGAGGACTGTTGGCTGGAAACCAGAGAGCCCAGTAGATTGTCACCCATCACAATTTTGTGGAATTAGACATGTGGGGACTTTCCTTATGACTCAAACGGCTTTCTGTATAGCCAGTGATTTATGAAAAGTAGTCCCAATTTACAAGAGAAACTAAAAAACAGAACTATTGCAACACAAACTACCGTCTTCTTGTGATGTCACATGGCCAGAGAATACGAGTGACGGATAAACAGCACCGTTTGGTGAGCTACTGATAAGGAAATTATATTATGTTTGAGCCTTGAAAAATCCTTCCCTACATAAATCAATGTGTAGCCTATTAATTGGGCCTCTAAATCTCCGGAGACATGTTAGTTCAGACAACCCATGTCTGACAGCTGGTTAAACTCATGGTTTCAACCAATTTTTACTTTGTCAGTTACCATGGTAAAAGATTCTGGGAAACCCCTGCAACAGGATTTTCTGTTTCTCCCAACTCTGGGCTAACAAATTGAGTTTCAGGCTCACCATGCTTCTATCCCCTTTTTCTTTATAAGATTTTGACTTGTTGAAGGAAACTTTTTAAAATTATGTGACTAATGTTTGCTCCCATGTGGAGACGATCATATGAGTCATATTGTATTTCTCAATAACTTCCTACAGTAGTTCAGAGGCTACCAATTGGTGTATCAAATGGTTTTTTTCATGATTACAGCATTGTTTTAGAGATTTGACAACTTGTTTATATGTTTAGTCTACATCTTTTTAAAACTGTTTAATAACTAAAGTCTCATTCCTCATTTTTATGCCATTTTTTTCTACCAATACTGAGCTGAGTCATTTAAGAATGAGTCAGCCAATACTTCTCAGTCCAATTCTTAAAAAAATCCCAAACAAAATACAATCTAAACTATTATATTGGAAATCTGTAAATATTTTCAAATCGAATATTAACTTAGCTACACAGATAGGATGCACAAAAGGAAGAGCAATGAGCATGCAAACATACAGAGACCATTTGTTTTTAGTCAAAGCTACATATCAAAGCATATCTCACTTAAATTATATCCAAAATAAACATAGCAGGTTTTAACAATCAGATAAGGAAAGTGTCTATAAATCAGAGGTAAAACTGGATTATTGACTATTTTTTTAGATATTTTTTGCATTACATCATGTGACATTAAAGATGTATAGAGAATCAGGTATGTTACAGCACAATTCTTAGCTTTTGTAGTAGCCACAGAATGTGTGATTAAATGTTGGTATAAGGGAGAGTTTACCACAGTCACGGACAAACACACGCTTGTCACACAAACACACAAACTCATCAGGGACAGCAACAAAATTGTTTCTTTTTATGTGAATCAGTGTTGACATGTTCTTATTTCCTGGGCTGCACCTTTTTTCCAAACTCGAAAATGAACCAAATGGAAATTCTGTGACATCTGCTGGTGCTGCCGACACAGCTGCCTCGGTCAATAGGCCAGAGCTGCTCAGGAGCAGACCGCAGAGCCATCAGGCCCGGATCAAACAGTTTGATCTGTACAGGCCCTGACTTGAGACACAAATTGACTAGGGGGTTGGCAGAGAGACACCTCTCACCCAGTCAGAGAACTTTCACAGTTTATAGACAAAAAAGCGACACATTTTTGGAAGTTTGCCACAGTCATTAAACCCAAGCAATTTCTGTATTCTGCGCACACATCTCCTGAGGATCTGTCGCTCTGGTTCTGATACCATGAGAAGCAGACTCACCTTTGCCCCGGACTCCTGCCCATGTTGGTGATAGAAGGACTTATGCTATTACACACCACAGGAAAGGATTTCACTCTGGTTACTCTCCTGACTGCTGATGGAACACCCCAGCGCTAACTGTTACCAGGAGAGTGGTCTGCTGCCACAGGCTCTTCTTGTAATAGTAGATTATTTGCTTCCACTCAGATGAATGTACTTTACATGACATTAAACAGACGCAAGATGAGATCTGCTACAAACCCATCCCATCTCCCCCGCCCTCCTCCTGCTGGAGGAACGTGGAAGAGTTTCATGCACAATTAATCTCGTAAATCTAACATCTCCTAATCTAATTTTTATTTACAGGGGATATGATGTGTAATTAATGGTCACATGCTCTAAAAAAAACAAATATAATCCTGTTTACAAATGTATTTGGATATTGGTAATCACATAATTTGAAATGAAAATTGGACCTGGTGTAGAATCTTAAAACATGCATCAGCACAGCATAGATCAGGCAGTCCGTGCCACGAGGTGTTGTTAATGTCTTGAGAGGGAGTAAATAAAAAGGTCTAATGTGTTCCAACACACACATTTAAATAGGACTTGTCAACATATCATAATTTTCTCTTCCCATGACGCCTGGTACGTGGTGATGTCTTGGCGTGTTGGGTGTGCATTCAAGGGACCACTTTAAAAGGGAAATGATATAGAGGTGATAGCTCCTCATCACATGTAATGACATCCTACTGGGAAATGTTAATAGTCTGCAAAATAGGGACATTGTGTATTGAATAAACATTAGACCTGTGCTGGCTTTATCAACTTGAGATTTGCAGTCTACTAAAGTGTTCATGATTACAAACTACTGTTAAGTATAGTTTAACTTCAGCTTCTAACGTGTTTAAATATACTTCACAGCAGATCGGCCAGGAAGTCTACATTTCTCTGACGAATTTAAAGAATCTATTCCAGGAAATGATTGTGCTGGATATGCAGTTTTAATGTTGAAAAGTTATATGACATGCAGTTTTAATGTGGGAAATCTCACAGCTGGACTTAAGTGCCTGGAGATCTTTCAGTAGTAGCTGGAGGCAGTTGCTGGAGAGTATGCCATGTGCTCTCCTATGTAAAGCATGACCACGAAATAGATTAAGCTGTTTGGAGAACTGATGGATGAAAGGAAAGTATGCCCATGACGAGGCAGCTGACAACTCTTTCCAGCTGCAGACCAACACAGCGGTGATGGAGTCTGTCCCACAGAAGAAGAGACTCAGTGAAGAGGCAGCAGTGCGGCCAATGCCATAAGTAAAATCTAATTCTGCGGGCCAGACTGGCAGAAATTATTATTGATTACCTGAATCTGCAGCCACATTTTTTCTTTGATATCTTGCTGACTGCAAAAATCAAATATTCAATAAACTGTCAGTTTGAAATTTTGATTTATTCAACTGTGAAGAGAATCTTTCAGAAATGCGCAAAAATGAATCATTTCCTTGCTGTACTTGAAATGAATTCATACACAGAGCTTTTAAATCATGACACAGTTCCAAGAAATGATCCAGTTGCCAAATGTGAACCCTGAAGACATATCTTGTCATTGCAGATCTAACAATCACACCATAGCTTTGTTGAAGAAAACAAACAAAACAACGTAAACCACCATCTCCGATTAAGATTGTACTACACTGGCCAAACTATAGAACCTCAAACATCCAAAGAAATATCTGGTGTGAATATGAGAAATGAACATGATATCATTAGAGTGCACCTAAGAGAGCAGAGTACCTTTTTCTACCTGGCAAAAGTGTTATTAAAATTATCGCTTGTGTTTGAATAGGAAAAACATTCTGGAAAGTATTTTGGCATATTTCTGTGCTTGTGCCTACAAATTATACCAATTTCTCCATGTTTATAATTGCAACTACCAATTATGTATTCTAAATTAAGTTGCTTTTCATTTATATTTTTATTTCTATATCTATAAATCTATATTTATATCAGAAAACAACAGGAAAACATAAAGTTTACATGTAGCACAGAGGGCCGGATACTGTTTACACATGGAGTGGACACAGGGCATCTTTAACACCCATTTGGCTTCATTTTCAAGCTACCTGGTGGCTGTCAGTCAATATTTTTTTTCTGCCAATGGCTTTGCTTTGCTTTCCAGCAACACATTTGGGAAATATCTGGCTCTTTAGCTGCCAAATGCTCAAGCAACAAAAGGCAAATTTAGTCTGTCAGTGTTGTACAGGTAGTGTACACTCGGTTTATCAGAGCCTTTGCTGAAAAGAGCTGGCTGAAGCTGCTGGTAACAAGACTGCTGAAGGCAGTGGCTAGGAACCAGAACAGCAAAGTAGTGGGCTGTAAAGCCAAAGAAGAGAAGCAAAATTCTGAACACATGCTCAGTACAGCTGAGGGGAGCTGCAGAGCTGGGTGATAATTGATGTTTCATCACTACAAGCAGGATCCTTTATTCTTTTTTCCCCCTTTTGTTCCTGCCAAACAAAAAGCACTTGATGATCACATCATCAGGGTCACTTCTCAATTCCTACTAGATGACCAAACATCAACATATTCTTTTAGTACCAGTATACTTTAAGTGGGATTCTTATACTCACACAGTCTTATCTTGTTGTATAGCTGTACACCACAAGCAAATTCGTACAGCTCAGTTCTGTGCACGGGGAATTTCATTGTCACTTCAGATGTAAATTCAGTATAGACTTCTGAAGGTGCAAAGCATGATGTTTTTTTGTGTTGCCACATGGGTCCAGTGTATCGACTGATTCAGAATATATCTCAATATCTGTCAACAGACGGTGGTTGTACTGTGGTCCTTTGTTGTGGCTGGGAAGTTCTGTTTTTTTATGGAACACTGGAATTACTGACATTCAAACACTTTCCCGTGAAAGCCTTTTATTTTGGCCAAAGTGAGTCAGTCTAGCGTATTGCAATCGACAAAATAGGCAGAATAGAAGAGTTGTTGTTATTCACAGTTGTTTTGTGTTTGTTCATCTGTGTTTATTAGGATTTTTCTCTGTGTTGACCTGAAATAAAGCTGTCTCAGCTAACTAGCTTGTCAGCTGACCAGAGGGAGCAATTTTTTTCCAATTCCACGAACATTTAATTTCATTAAATAGAAGGTTGATGGAAAAAGAAAATAATTTAGTGGCCTTGAGTCATTAAGTCAAGGAAATGATGAATGAAGTTATTGCCACATCTTTGTTTTTGCAACTTTGCACCATGATTAAAAATGGTAGATTGAAGAGCATAATTTTAGATTACAGAAATGCACACACACACACACACACACACACACACACACACACACACACACGCACACGCACACACATATTCATATATATACAAATAAAGAGAATATATATATATAAGTAATCTGATGGTTTTCAGTTAGGCAGTTATTTGTTATGAACTGGTTTGTATGAATATAGAATGGATGACAACAGATTGGCTCAAACTGATTTTCTGTGAAGTGCACTGAGATGACATGAATTGGGGCTACACAAATGAAGCTGAACTGAATGGAATATAGAAATCAGCAATTTTGAATAGAATAAGGAAATTAATTAATGTAACTGGTAAAGTAATTATGAACTACGTATGTGGAACACACTGCATCAGTGTGATGAAAGTCTGCCATCCTGAGTGCTAAACACTGACATCTTAATTGGTATTTTCAGCCTTGAATTCTGCACCAAAATACTCAAAGAGTTTCTAGGACATTTCAGTACCAACGTCGGTGTCTAAGCTGGTCACATACACAATCATGCACACTAATGCAAACACACTGAGCACAGAGTCATTGAAATTGAGTAGTCTGACTGAACCCTGTGTGGGCTCAGTGACAGTGTTGATTAAACATTAAGGAAGAGATATAATGCCATTTTACCATTGTGAGTTATCCAGCCCCTTTGTACTATCATTTCATCTTTGCCCTTGAACTCAAACACAGCCGACTGACAGGATAGGGAGAATGATGATAATGAATTATGCATTTATGAGAACTTGAATTCGTCTTTATCCAACTTTGGAAAGTTAGTGCATTTGAGCACCCCTGAGTGTTATTTGTCATGCAACTGACAGGAAACACTGCAGTCCTTCATGTAAATTGGCATAAAAAGGGCAGAATTATATAAAAAATTAATTGTCCACTTCGTCTACATTTACCACAACCTTTCGATGTGCTGCTTGAAGTAAATGTGCAAGAAAGCATTGCTGTAATAAGAAATGTGCTGCTTTCTATGCATTTTGATAGCAAACCTGATGTGATTACTGTAGATTCAGGATCTGTTTTTCACTTAATACAAGCCCAGCAAGGAAAATAACATGGGGACCAAGTGTCATCTGTGTGATAGTTTATGCAGTGGCACTTGGATTGCCTTTTGTGTAAAGCTGTAAAGTGACAATAGAGTCTGCAATACCAGATGAAGGGTCTACCAAGAATGAGACTTACAAAACACACTCAGGACAGGGTTTCCATGCAGTGAGATCTTGCTGATTATTCTTTTGTCTCAGACTTTTTTGAGACATAACACTGGAACTATTTGTAGCAAACTGAGGTCATGCATGTCTATTTCTATACATATCAATAAAGTTGGAAGCATGAACCTTATATCCACTTTGACAATCAGAAAAATTGCACCATAATACACTGATATATTCATAGCTTTATTTCCACCCAGGTTACACACTTATCACTTTCATTTTGGCCAAGATATTGCTGTTGGGATGTGTGTAATTTTCTCTGTGGGTTTTCACATTTCCTGGATATCTTATCGTCAGCCAGTGCCCTTTGATATTATGAAATTTTGAGTGTGATATGAAAGGTGGTTTTGTGTTACTCATACAAGAATGCAGTGCAATGTAAGGTTTCAGTGGTTTTAGCTGGGTTGTGTTACCATAAATAATTTCTATTAAATATTGCAGAATGAAACATGTCCAGTATCCTCAAACTCAAAGATGTTGAGTTCTTATATTATCTGCTACTTGCCATAGTGCAACAGATTACTATAGACAGCAGCTGGCAAATCTGCCAAACTGTCCAACTAAGCTTTGCTGCAGGGTTAGAAAATGCAAATCTGAAGCCATATTTATTTTTAAACACAAGATTTTTTCGTGTTTGGATCTTGTTTTCAACTTTATGTTATTATAATGTCTTTTTATTTGAGAATGCAACATTTAAATCATTACATTTTTGTGGGGTTTTTGTTAGCTTTTTTTTATACATTGCATGATCCCTTAATTTGCAGCATAAATAACCTGAAATATAAAAGCCCCATCAATCCACGATTGCTCATTAACAAAAAATATATTACCATTCATATTTCTAATATGAAATGCAGTTGTTGTTTTTTTTTAATAATGAGATTACGACTGTTGGCAGCATAATGACTGACATGTAGCAACCATAGCACTGCTGCTTTGAAACCCATTATTTCAGAAACCTCATACTGAGCTGCAACAGTTTTTTATAATGATGAGCAAAGTTAATACATCAGCAATGCAACACAAAATGTGTGCTGGCTGAGATACACACAAGGCATACAATTTAAGGATGCTGTTGTTGCCCCCTGTCATGATGTGGTGAAATGATAAAAAATGATGTTACCACTGTTGGCACAATGTACACTTTGGCTTTGTTTTGATTGGTTAGGCACCTTCCAATGTTTGTTAATGTACACTTTCTGAATTATTGATGCATTTGAAAAATGAGTGGCAGTCACAAGGCTAGTTGTGCAATCTCCTAAAGTATGTCCACATTTAAGAATGCAGGCATTATCAGCACAGAACATGATGAAATGAAACTGTGCAGAAAAAATGGTGCTGTCATAGAATTACATATTTAATTTAGACACAAGTTATGAAAGGGGTAAAAACTATTACATACCCCTATGTTTTTAATTTAATGTTCCCTTTCCCCTTTCTCTTGTTTTTTATTTTAAATTACCTCAGCACACTGCTTGCTTTGAATTGTCTTGTTCATGAAATGTGTTATACAAATAATCTTGCCTTGCATTATTATTCTCAGCACCAACACATACACAATCTTTCTTGTATTAAAGCAAGCAAAATGATGGTCTGTTGCTCTGTTTGTTACTTTGCTTTGCCAAGAAGACCTTAAAAGATTATTTTGATAATCTGAATTCTTATTCTTATTCTTATTTCAGTTGTTTATTTTAATTTTTTTTTCAATTGGAAGAGGGGTGATGGATTTCACAGCTCATTATTTTGGTTTGAGTTCTGATGTTCCTGTTCCGGAAGATGCACAAACAGAAACACTAAGAGGCACAAACAGTTGGTGTCCTGGGTGAGTGGGGTCTGCAGCTGTACGACAGGCTCTATGGACCTGGTTGTCTTACATTGACTCCAGGAGCAGGAGAGGACTCTCCACAATCCTCTGTGCTGTATATGTTATATGATGAATAATTGCATGTTATGTATTTACATAATATCCCTGGACTAGAAGGGAGAGAAAAAGGATAGATACACCAGAAAACCTGGTACACCTGTACAAAACTACAATAAAGAACATCCCATGGCCCCCACTACAAAGGACACAACCATCAAGAGCAGCAATAAGACATGCCCAGGCTGACAAAGAAAAACCATGAATCACAACAAAGACCAAAGAACCGGACACACACAGAAACAAAAACATATCTGAAACAAACCCACAGGAAAACATAGTGAGTGACTTAGCAAGCTGAGTATAAATACGAGTGATCATTCAGATCTGACCTTACCTTCACAAAGGAGAGAGGCAGGCAAAGGGGGACCTTGAGACCTGAGCAATCATCAGCCACCATGAACCCCAGCCGTCACACCATTAAGACGGCCAGTAATCTGTCCAGGAGGCAGCAGAGGAAAGCCACAGCTAGAGCCCCCCAGAAATGTGCACCCTGAAAATACTTTCAGTCAATTCCGGTCAAATATGATCATGAAAGGTAAAAGTAATCACTATATGATAGTATAGATAGATAGAGACTGGCATCAAGCATAATTGTCATCAAGCTGCCTTTATGTCATGGGGATAAAAATGAAAAGTGATACTGAAATAATTCAAGTTCATAAACAGTTCAAGATGGCAGCTGCCAGAGGTCTTGGGTCTCACTCACTATAAACTTTGGCTGTTTTGATAAACAAGCATGCTGTACTTTTATTAAGTATGTGAATGAATTGTTAAAAAACAGATAACGTTATTCTACATGGCAAGCTAGTTTCACACAAGAAAAAAGGTCATTTGCATGATTGTCCACATTTCCAAAGCATTGCAGTAGGCCCATCACTCCTCATGTTCGTGCAACATATCCAAGGCTGTTGTTTCGCGTAGGGCAGCATCCACCTGACTCAATGGAAAACACAACCCATGAATAGTAATTTGTTTAAGCCCTAATTGTCCAGTTTTTTTTGCTAACCATAAACATGCATTTTAAACTGTGTTAGCTGAAATGTGTTGAATTGCAAATGAAAGCTAAGTAGAAAAGTGAAAGGACTGTGTAAAATGCTTTGCAGGATGGGTCTCAACACATACCTTTTGCCACCTCCCCGATGTTCAGAAACCTTTGGTGCTAAATCATCATGTTGATAGTATGCCAGACATAGAAGATGGAAGAGTAAAAACATGTAAGGCAAGATGTGAAGCTTGAATGGCACAACATACTGAGACATTTGGAGACAATGCATGTACTGTAAGAGACATGTTTTATATTTGTGGTGATTTGAATCAGTTTTTCTGTTTCTTGTGTCACTATGTACTTGATGCCCTTTAACCTTCAGAAAATGCCCATATTTTATATATCTCAAATTTTGAGTTCAGTTGTCTCTGGCTTTCACAGAACAAACACATTTCTTTTTTAAATTACCTTCAGTTATTTCTGCTGAGACAATAAAAGTAATACATTATATAAATAATTACATTTTTTATTTGACTTAAAAAGTTTTAAACTGGAAAGTAAGGACTGCTGCATCATTATCTTAACTGTTCTGCAGATTTCTACATATGTGAGCCTTAATAACAAAAACTATTTGGTATACAATGTGCTCTTCTATTCTGGTAAGCATAATGCTGCAGCCGATAACAATGTTGCATAGTTACTGTTTTAATTTACTTGTGCACAGGGAGGTCCTCTGGAGCCAGGCAGTGCTTGATGAAGGTGCTATCATCTCCAATGAGAAGAATAATTATCACAACAACACATACATAAGCCTTCTATTAGATTAAGACCCACTTTAATAGACTTCCAGCAAGAGTGGGAGTGGTGGTTTAATGTAATTGGTTACAAGGCGACATGAGGAGCGTAGCATCACAAAAAAAAAAAAAAAACAGCAGATTTATAAGACCTGTTCTATCTTTGTTTCTATACCCCACCCCCACCCCCCTTTCTTGCTGAATCTTTATTTGACCACTCTAATCGCTGCTGTCCTGTGATCTCACAAGTGTGTCATATAAATGGCTGGCCTGTTCTGTTTATTTTTCCCATCCATAATACATAGGGTATCTAAATCCTGCTGGCGTGTGCAGGAAACAGAGGGAGAGGGGGAGAAAGGAAGGGGGCTGAGAGAGGTGGCTTGCTAATGGTGTGAGGCATAAAGGATGAGAACAAAGTGGCAGAAATACATACACATAAGCCAAGAAGAGCTGCAGAGGCCATGCACTGTGGTCTGCTGGTCCAGGAGTGGTGATTCGAGCGTTTGGAGCTTACAGAGGCTTTAGGCAGAGTTTGATCTGCCCCTTCTCCAAAAGCATTTAGAATCAACTATCCCAGTATTGCCTCATACTCACCTGACTGCAAGGTCACGAAAAAAGCATGATCATAACCGAAAGCATGATTATAATTCAGTTCTTTGGAGGACATAAATTGCTCCCCAGCATCACATTGAGATGTCTTCATCCAGCAACAGGGTTGTTTTTTTGTCCTGTTAAATTAAGAACATAGCACCTATGTGCATTTCCATAGCACATCCTTGAGCTGGAATCATTAATAGGCATGGTACATTGTAACTGATAAATATATACAGCAGGGAGAAATGTTGCACTACAATCAGCAGTCACGGCCCATGCCATCTGTATTTAACTGGGATTTATAGATTGCAGTCAGAGAATGTAATAAGTGGTGTAGCACATAAATCTGGGCTCCACACATTCACTGAGGCATCCCCCCCCTTTTTTTATACATCTATTAAAGTGGGTAGAAGTGACTGGATTAAAAAAGTAGCCATGCATCTGTGTTTTACAATGCACTTTTGCCATTGCTGTGTGGAAATTTCCCCATTAAGATGTTTGGGAGCATTTTGCTATTTTGTTTATGATATAGTTTTTTCTTGTTTTGGTTTTGTTCATTTCCATTGAACAACAGAAAAAAAAATTATACAATCAACGAAGGGTAAGGTGGCTGTTAGAAAGACATTTTCTTTTTCAATCATTTAAAACAACCATACCTAAACTACAGGATAGGACCATGTTGTAGATATTTACATTTATTCACTTTAGCAATTATTCACATATGGCAAATATGACACAAATTCACAAAAAATATAGTTTAGGTATACGGCCAAATACTGGGTTGATGACAAAAAACTGTCCAGCCAAAAAAAGTGGCCAAAACAAAGGTCACAGACTAATATTTAATTGGACCGTCTTTAGGTTTGATTATTCGCTGTGGCATTGTTTCCATAAGTTTCTGCAATGTCATAAGCTCTATATTTGTCCAGTATTTCATTCATTTTCACCACAATACTGTATTGACGATGGTGCGGTCTGACCACTGTGCAAAGCCTTCTCCAAACATCCCAAGTCCAATCTTTATGCTCCCTAGCAAATTTAAGCCTTTTTCTCTGGTTAGCTTCACTGATTCATGGTTTTCTTCTGACTGCACAGTTGTTCAGTCTCAATCCCTTGAGTTCCCTTCACATTGTGCGTGTGGAAATGCTCTTACTTTCACTTTTAAACATAGCCCTGAGTTCTACTTGTTCTTTTTTCAATTTAATTTCCCTAAACATCTTTTCAGACCACATTTCTCCTCTGTCCAGTTTTTAATAATGCATTGGACATTTCTTTACCTAATTTTAGCAGTTTCTGCATCTCCTTGATGTTTTTGTTGCTTGATGCATATCAATGATTTGATACTTCTGAAACAGAATTATGTCTTTTCCGTGAGCGCAGAACTATGTGTCTTTCCAAATGGTTACTTAAGAAATGAGAAGGTAGCCTACTCATTGCATAAGTTGATGTCAAATAACATGTTGGCAGCTGAAAAGATAATCAATCTTCTCAATTTCAGAGCCCTGAGCTCTAATGTATCTTTTAGAATCCTATATGATCCAGTATAACTAATGTCAGAGCTTGATCATAAATAATAAAATCATATCCATTTCCGGTGAGGGTTGGACTCCACCAGGGCTGCCCCTTTCGTACTGATTCTGTTCATAACCTTAATGGACAGAATTTCTAGGTGCAGCTAGGGTATTTTAATGGATCCAAGCCAGTGGACTCAGGATTGGGTCTTGACTTTTTGTTGATGATGTCATCCTGTTTGCGTCATCAGGCTCCGATCTTCAACTCTCACTGACTCCTTTTGTTAGTTGTTTTGCCTGTTAATCTTCTCCTTCACTCTTCCCTCACTCATGGACAACAACCTATTGTAGCTTTTAGACTTGCATTGAGGAATATTTGCGGTGAAGTCTATCTGCTCTTTAACCAGAGTTGTATTTTCATACATATAGCCTCCTCTCAGACTTCTTAGGGTTGGGATGTACTTGCTGCTAGAAACGTGTTTCTAATGTACATTTGACACGTCGGCCACTCCTGTTAACACGAGGTAATTGACTTGAACGATATTGACTTGAACGACAGATGTGCTCATGTGCAATTTTGGTCAATAGGCTGCCCGCACATTGACCTCGTATACTGCCTCTGACGGCGATGCAACCTTTCCTTTTTAGTTCAATGAAAAGTAAAATGATAAATTCTATTTCCTCATTCACAAAGTCAGTTTTAAACATTGTTAGGAAGAAAGCCCAGAAATGACACGAACCGGCAGCTTGACACTCTTAGAGTTCAAGTGCTGCATACTCCCCCTAGCGGTGGCAGGATCTCATTTCCAACCCAGAGAGGACACTCTATTGAAGACCATGGTCTTTGATTTGTTGGTGCTTATCTACATTCCAGCTGCTTCACAGTTGGCGCCAAACCACTCCAGATGAGGTGACTTGGGCAGATGGTTAGGATGCTTCCTGGAAACTTCCCTGGTGAAGTGTTCTGGGCCCTGGGGAAGATCCAGGACACATTGGAGGCACTATATCTCTTGGCTGGACAAGGAACGTCTCGGGATCTCCCCAGATGATGAGGGAAAGACAAATCTGGGCTTGCCTGGTGCACCCAACTGCAGATGAGCAGTAGAAAATGGATGGATGGATGGATGGATGGATGGATGGATGGATGGATGGATGGATGGATGG
>JAVQJG010025193.1:0-18698 GCA_036024015.1 Craterocephalus amniculus
GCTGTCAATCATCCCTCCTCACGCTCTCAGCCCCCCTCGTCGTGCCTCGTCGGCGGCCAGTTTTGGGCTTTCCGGCAGTCACGAGACTCGTGACGATGCCAAGATGGCGTAGGAAGGAAACGCCCAATGAGCTTCTTTTCAGCTCATCAGAATCCTATGGGTCACGTGGTTTCAGGGTTTGTCCATTATTTTTACAGTCTATGGGAGGAATGCATCTAGAAGCTGCAGGATAGAAGCTATGATGGAGCAGACTTGGGCACAACTGAATTATGTTCTTATCTGGTTCTTCCTGACTCTCCCTCTCTGGACTGATAATTATAAACAAATAGATTGTATTTAACAAGATGAAAAATTACATAAATTTGAAAAATACAATTATAAATTACTATCACTAATAAAAAAAATAATAAAATGGTTGTATTGTCAACCAAGAAGGCAAATAAACAAAAAATTGTGTTTTATAAGATATATAAACAATAATTCACCGATATTCCTGACAAACGGACCATATATTACACTCTTACCTAAAACTGCCATTTTCTCCTGATTATATTATTTGTCTGTACATCCAGTAAGTTAGCTATGCAGTAGTAGCACCTTGGCTTTAACACATAGCTACACATGACAACAGCTAGCTTCTCTCATCCCAGTCCAACCAGAGGACAGTGGGACTGAGAACCTGGGCAAACCTAGCTTACATGCAGCAGGACTGCTGCTGATAATAATGCGTTTAGAGGCAGAAGCTACATTCTGGTTGAAGCTAATGACTTTCACCACTACTGCTTATCAGCCACTCGGAAAAGTCGCGCGTCTCTGTGTGCAAAAGCTTCAGCTTGATTCGGGAAACTTCGGCGGGTGGGCGGGTCAAACCATTTTTGAGTAGGGGAGGGGGGATATACCGAGAGGAGCAGCTGCAGACAGAGAGAGAAACGGAGAGACGCGGCTCCGAGGCGACAGCCCTTCTAATGAGACGACCTAAAGACGTGTTTTTTTTGTTTAGTTTTTTGTTGTTATTTTTTTTACTCTGTAACGTTTGTGATGTAAAATGTACCGGAGTACATTACTTAACAGAAACTGAACTTAAGTAAAAGTAAAATTACACTTTTTAAAACGTACTTGAAAAAGTATAAGTACACAAAAAAGCTACTCAATTAAAGTAGCGAGAATAATGTAATTAGTTACTTTCCACCCCTGCGTGCAGAGAAGATAAGAATGGGTCTGATAACACGGGCCATGCTTTCAGGAAGCAAGAAGTTTATTCATGAGGAAAATTAGAGCCTTATAAGAACAGAAGCTACACTAAAAGTCCCGCAGCACCTGGTGATAAAAGGAGATGTAGTGAAATTAACTGCACATGCAGATTTTTATGGTTTGTGTATATTGATTCCAGTGCTGTGATGAGGGGGGCAGTGTTCACTCATATAAAGTAAAATTCAATAACAGCTCCTTCTGTTCAGCATCCAGAAAAGCTAATGCAATCATGTTGTATTCTCTCAAGTCAGCTGGGGACTGCATAGAAATCAGTAATAACAAGATAAAGTCATATACTCTGAAGAATGATAGAAATTAGGTATTGGTGAGTAAGCGCTTGTGTGCAAGTCTCTCCCAACACGATGTAATCTAGGAAAACTGGTATATTTTCTACATGAACATGACAGTTGTAGCTAAACTAACCATAATATATTAAATTGTCACTTTTCTAAATGTTGGACTTTAGATACAATGGTCTCTTTTAAAGAACATAATTTATCCTGAAGTTAATCTATTAACTCCAGAACTACAAGGTCAAAATATTTTTAATGACATCTCTTTTGAAAGCTAAAAAGCTTCAGTTGTGGAAGAAACATTTCTGGACCCGCATCGGGTCAAACTTAGCTCTACAGTTTTTTACCCAAATATTTTATAAAATAGATGTAACTTGAAGATGCTTAAAGCCAGACATAAAATATTTACAACACATTTGTACCTTTATTTTCATTCAACAGACACATTGACCTCTGAAAATATCTGATTACAAAGCCACCCACATTTTCAAAGCCAAACATTCATTAGTTTCAGATTAGTATCCTGGGATTTCAGTGTTATTAGACAGAAAACACAGGGGGGAGGTAAAGGAGGAGGAGAGGGAGCCAAACTAAATAGAATTGCATGCATCGAGCACCGAGATGCAGCTCGGAACGCACCTGCTTCACAGGTTCGCATATCTTATGTGATTGGGCAAAAATGAATGTTTTTGTTTTAGTTTTTTTATGGTTTTGTTTGCGATTTTGACTGCACTGCATGGTTTGGATTTTTGTTGCATAGATTTGCCATTTTGGATTTTTTTGGCTTGAATTGTTTGAAGGTCTTGTTTGGGGAATGAATCCAAAAACACCACAGTTAATCAGCCCAACAGGAAGCAGGTGTGGGTCCCTGCAGGATGGTTGAGCAACAGCAGTGGCAGAGAGGGGTGCTGTGTGGCCAAACTGCAACAAACCTGCAGTTCCCCCCTCCTCCACTAGGGGCTGGCTGAGCCAATCCCCATAGACTCTCATGGTAAGAAGACCAACTTTCCAGCAGAATGAAACATGTTTACAGTCCCCCCCTCAGTACGACCTCTTCAATAATTTTTGTGTTTTGCCGTGAGTCACGGTGACAGTGGGATCCTCCCATTGAGCTTCTTTTCAGCTGTTCAGAAAGCTGTGGGTCACCTGGTTTTAAGGTTACGCCCCACAGTCAGTGTGTGGCAGAGATGGAGGCCATGTGGTTGTACAGGCCTGAGCTGGGGTCCTGGAGCTGGAACTTTTTAATTACGGTTCCATCTGCTTTAAAATAAAGCCTGACTGCATGTCAGCCTGCAGTAAGAGGTCCCGTATTTTCCTTTTCTTTCCTTTTGGCCACCACTCCAACTTCTTGTTTGTTGAAGAATCCACTTCTAAATCCCCCTGTTAGTTTACAAAGAACTCAATAGTTTAGGGCCCAAATCCATTCAGGACCTTGTGGTTGACCTCCACCAAGGCAAAGGTTTTTAAAAAATCAGGCTCAGAGCCATATTTCTAACCAAAAAGCTCTGCATTGTCTGAAAAATGAATCCACAGTGGCTACTTTGCTGAAATATTGAGGAGAAGCTGGAGAGTGTGGCTGTGTAGGGGCGTCCCACTGGAACCTGTGGCCTCCGTGGCTAAGCTTCATACCCTCGTCTCATTGGGCAGTTAGCGTGTGCGCAGAGTTCACGCTGGTTTGCCTGCCTTGTATTTCCCTCTTAAGGTCCATTTATGCTCGACGCAGATGACGGATACGCACACGCACGGAAAGTTTTGTCCGTCTTCTGCGTCAATTTCGTGCGTTTTTGGTGCGTTTTCAGGCTCCTTGTGCATCCATCACTCGACGCAGACGACGGAGTAATACCACCGGAAACCGTGGGGTCAGTGTTGAGCATAGTAGATCAGAAACAAACCAGGGAAGAAGAAGAAGATAAACAGGAAGAGGAAAACTGTAGAAGAAGAACGAAGACGGCGAAAAAAACATTAGAAGTTGCACAAGCTCTAGAAATAAAGTTCTACAAGTGTTCAGGGAGTGTTAGTGGTCAGAAACAACTTAATAGCAGCGCGTTTGTGCCGCCAATTGATGTTTGAATCTAACGTTGTATCCCAGTTTATTATAAACTCAGCACTGCCGCTTAGCGGAGGTTAGCCGTAGCAACAGAAACGACGCATGGAAGCATTAAGGCAGAGACGCATGAAGACGCTTGGAACGGACGCCGCAAATCAGGTCCGTCAGGGAGCATAAATGGGCCTTCACACGTTGGCCATCAGTATTCATGCCGCAGAGCCTCCTTTCTGCTGCTGGAGGTGACATCTGAAAAGGTTGTGAGGATGGAATAAATTGTAAAGACTGATTGGACAGGAGATGAGTGAAGAACAGAAAAGGAGGAGACAGATAAGTTGAAACAAAAATCAGCTCTTTTTGGCCAATGACAGAAAAAACAACTTTCCCTCGCCACACAGTCCACGTAACAGGAATCACCGTCTGAATATGTGGGCTGATTTAAACACAGATAAAGACACGGAGGGAGGATATTAACAGCAGGTTTCTCCCTCCCACAGAACATTCATGTCTGTCAGCTGTGATGCATGCCGTGTCGGGGGCTGTGATCTCCGATGACAGGTACGCTCCATCATAATGCTCTCTGTTTGACCCCAGCAGCAATTCCTCAATGAGGGATGACAATCTGAACCGAGTCTAAGATGCAATAAGAATCTGAAGTTAGAGCAATTCATCTCATCGTCTGGCTGCAAGACCAGTGATTTGTTTATTTTTAGATGGCACAATCCTAGAATAGAGTAATTTGGAACAGATAAGACGTGCTATTACTTGCTTTTATAAGTGTTTGCGGCTTTGTTAGGTTTAACTGTCCGACTGTCTGTTATTGAGCGTAGATGGGCCTTAATGCTGTCATGTCTGGAATAAAATGGTCCAAAGTGTTTTCCCAATCTTAACGCCCTGGTTCCATGTGTATGAAAGGGTTCGAACTGTCAAAGCCGTGGGGACCCCCTGAGCTCTTCGGTAAACCCCCTCGTAGGTCCAGGGGCTCCAGCTTTGGAACCACTGGCTTCTACCAAAACAACTGATGAGTAACTTTTTTCTCATTTTAAATAATTTTGTAGTTAAGTTAAATGCCAATTGTTAAATTAAACACCTTAGTAAAAACATAATGATAAAAACGTCACACACCAGTTCCCCGCTTCTCTTGCCATTTCAAGATCAGGATCCCGTTGTGTTCTGTACCAGGGACTGGACATGTCCTGGTTTGTAATGATTTTCTCCTGTCAATGCTTTTTTTCCAATAAGCGGTGAAGTACCAGAGTGAAATCACCACACCATCAGCAGCTTATGATGCATATTGCCTGTGACAGTTGTAGTTCACAAAACGGTTTCGAGTAAAACCTGCAATAATCATAGTTCTTTGCAGTATTTTATTTTTGTTAGCAAGCAAAAAAAAATTTCTGTGTGCAAATGAGTTGCACACAGAACCTTGAAGGGTTTTTGGTTGTGCTGAATTCTCTTCTTTAGTCCGTGGTCTCCTTATCTTGTTCATCCTCACGTCTATATTTTATTTACTTCCTGTTCTCTACTCACCTGGTCTGATTACCCAATCTTCCTCACCTCCTGCTCATTCTATTATTGCTTCCTCGGGGCATCCACACCCCGTGCTGCTGTCGTTTCTCTGCCAGATCGTCAGTTTCATCATTTGTTCCCTGTCTTACAGCCTTTCCTGCCTGAGCTTCTTCTTTCTCTCTCTCAGTCTGCTTCTTGTTAGATTTGCTTTATGTATTCCATTTTTCTGTCCAAGCAGCACCTTTTACTTGTGGGGAACCAAACAATCCATTCCCCATCCATCTGCCTCCAGCCTCGCCTTGCATGGTCCATCTTCCACATGACACCCCGATAGTTTGATTTAGCTTTTAAATTCCCAAAAGAGCAGAAATACGTGCAGGCACGCACGGTAAATAGAAAAACATGGCCACTCAGTCATCACACAGATAATGTAAACCATTGATTCTTGACATTGAACATTATTTATTTGGTGGGTCGATGAATTGGTCCACATATTGATCCAGTGATGCTCGAGGGATTTCTCAACTTAAATTCTGTGGTAGTCAGATGAGAAATGGATGCAATCAGTGTAAAAGTGAGATGCATTCAGGGCCCAACATGACAAATGGTGGAGTTTTCATTATGGTATCAGCTTGCTCATTTAGTTGATGGTGCATAGGGGAACGCAGACATGCGAGTCATGAAATCACCGCTTCTATATTCCTCAAGGCCTCCGACATGGGAAAAGAATCTCTGATAAATTTGACACAGAGATCCTCATTAGTTTTGCTGACGTCTTTTAGCTGCAGCAGGAGGTGCTCTGCACATGATTACATCCTGTTAGGAGTGAGAACTCCTCTTACCTGTCACTAAATCAGGTCTGCCTAAATCTAATCTCTCTATTGGATGTGGCTGTGGTGGCTGAGGAGGCTGTTGGAGTCCAGTGAACTCATGGATCTGAGCCGTGTGACATGGAGCATCATCCTGCTGGAACTAACAACCAGAACACAGAATGAATTACATAAAACATTTGCCACCAACTAATTATTTTGGTCAATCTGAACATAAAACTGAAAAACAATAGAAATAATTCAGTGTGCTACACCAGTACTTAGTGGTTATTCATCCAAAATCTGTTTTGTTTCATCATATATCATAATTCTTGCAGTGCTTTCCATGAAACATCTGAAACATGGTGAGACAGTTAAAGATGCTGATGTTCTGAACCGGTGGGATCAGGTTGCAGGCTCTTGGGGAAAACCACTTGTACAGTCTGCTTTCTGTAATCCTATTTTCAACCCCCTTTTTATTTTTAGATATTTTATTTTATTGTAGATTTTCACTCTCTACTGCAAAGCAGAAAATCTATCCGAGTGACTGATGGGGGAAAAGGAAAACAGAGAACTGGACAAATACTGTAACTGCAAGATGGAAGAAGGGCTATGAGGTTCCTTTTTTTTATCTCCGCCTGTATCTTCCATGTTACAGTTTTCTCACTATACACTGTAGAAGTTTAAAAAGAAAAGAAAAGCTGTGAATTTTAACCTCTGAAGCTCTCGGCTTGAACATGAAGTCCATGAAGGACTGGAGGTGCAGATTCCAGCTTGGCCTCGTTGACAGTCTGGAGGTGATGTTGCTGCCTAACAATGTTTGTTGAAGCCTTTACATGAACCAGGGCGACAGGAGATGAAGAAACAGCTGGTAAAAGATAAAACTTCACGGTGATGTAACTCTAGGTTTTCTCCTCCTTTGTTATTTAAAGGGCAGCAGCAAAGAAGAAAGTCAGGATCAAGGCTGGCTCCTCTGTTTAAGATGAAATGAAAAAGGAAGAAACATGAACGGTACTTCTCAGGTTGAAGTCATCTGTGAATTCTGACCTCCATTCTGAGAAAAGAAATCCCTCAGAATAGTAAAAGTCAGAGTTCAGAGCACTGATACAAACGAAAATCCTCCAGCTGGAGACGGAGTCTTCTGGAGCTTTCGTTAAAAGTCTGTACTTTCTTTTTTCTCCACTGTCTGTTGTACAGTTGTGGTTTACAGACACCGTAGCCCCCCCTTCTGCAGACCCCTTTATTAATTTGCCAAACAAATGGTCAAACTTTTCCACAGAAGTTAAAGGTGGGGTGAACTGATTCATGTAGATTCTGGACGTTTAACTCGTGTTAACGCCCAGAGATGGAGGACGTTCTGGCTTTTTCAGCTGCCAGGTATCTACACACATGGAATCAGAAACATCTCACACCTCAGATCATTTTCAGGTTATGATGGGAGTCATTCATCATACATTTTATTTTTGTAATGCACTTAACAAACAGTTTAAACACCTCAAAGTGAACAGTCAGAAAAACAAAAATGAAAGAAAAGTCATAAATAGAGTAAAATGTTTGGAGATGTAATGATGCACTTGAAACTCAAAGACTGTGTACTCTATAGGGCGGGAAGACAAATTCAGGAATGTGTGGTCATCCTTTTATAATCTAAAAGACAGGAAGCCAATGATTGATAGGATGTATCTGGTACAATACACAGCAATTTACTTCATTGAAAATATATTCCCATCCGCCTTTTTCTCATTTTCTCTGTTTTGTTTTTGTGAGGTTGTTAATAGAAATATTTGTATGCATTGATTTGTTGGGTTTTGTAAAAACACATGTGTTAATTGTTTAAATTTAAATCCAAGGCATAAAATGCATTGTGTATATTTTTATGATGTGGAAGCCTTGCCTGAACAAACTTCTTTTCTGTCTTGTCTCTTGTAAGTTTTCAAAATCACATGAATAAATTGTATAATAAATAAAGTTTTACATATATAAAGGTATATGTTTGATCTATTATGTAAGTTTTCATATATTCTACCATGTGATCAAACACTGGGCCCTAAGTGATCTCAAAGATTTTAAGGCGATCTCCAAATTCAAGAATAAGATCTTGAAGCCATTGAGATACTTTGAGATGTTGATAATTATGAGTCTAATATTCTCCTTTGAGATCATAAGGAAGCAGATACAATGGAGTTTCTGTTGTCCTCCTTCTTATTGAACATATTCCACTTCTAGTTATTTAAACAGTAATGATCCCTTCTAAAATCCAACCCAAAACAAGGTTTTGGTGGATCATAACTGTGACATTTCAGCTGCAGATAGGTTTTTTGTTTGTTTGTTTGAGGTCCAGCTGAGTGCCTTTCTTTCCCCGTGTTGTCCTAGATGAGACTGAACAAAAGGACATAAAGGTTTCCATGATGGAGGGGTAATATGCGGGACTTCTTTTCATCAGCTCAGTGAAAAGCAATGCCACTCAATGTGGGCTACAATCAAAAGGAACAAATCTGTTTCCATGCAGGTATTCACCTGAAATATGGTTTGTGGAATTTCATTACCCGATGGGAGGATGCATAAAACCGCTGTGACCATTTCCTCACAAAAAAGGTCGCAAACCTTCTGAATAGATGTGCATCCATCATCACTCTGGAAATGTTAATGCGTTGGTTAAAGGGTTGAGTGCTTCTGTGGGAAGCACTATTACCATAAAACTATTAATAAAAAAAAAAAAAAAGTGGAAACTTATTAATTTCAGTTTTGTGGAAAGAATGAAGACAGATCTGTTAGATGCATCTAAAGACTGCTGCAGAGGTTAAAAGACATTAAATTGCAAAATTAAAAGTTTAATTTCTACGTTTGCTAAAAGGGACTTTCTTCTGAAGAATTTTTCCATGTACGCAAACAGACAAAATTTATGTCAACCCGTTTTAAAACCCCGTGGTTGCCAGTTGCTGTGGTCTGAAGGGGTTTGCTACTGGTTTGTTGTTGTTTCCTGTTTCATTTGGTTGAGTTTAGTCTCTGGTGTTCTGTGGTAAATTTACTTCCTGCTCCCTCGTTATCTCGCCTGGTTTCTTTTTCTAATTGACTCGCCTGTTTCTAGTTTTATAACTAGCCCCCTCTGTATTAAAGTTCCTGGTTTTCCTTTGTCCTGTTCAATATGTTTCCATCTGCCTGTGGTCTCTCTGTCAGCCAGCCTCACTGCTGCCCTGTTTTTCTATCCAATCACCATCAGATCTTCATCATTCCTGCAGTTGGATCCTACCCCCTCATCTCCATGACACCAATGTGCTGAACAGGACTGACAGATTTACGGCACAGATTTCTTTTGTAAATACCTGCTGACTCAGCTGTTTTCTTCCATGTGTCACTTCCTGCCTCCTCTGTTCATTTAGCGAACACTTAGCAAGGATTTCCAAATCTCACCAACATGTTTCATTCCCAGTAGAACAGAAACTACAAATCAGATGCTGAAACAGAGGCATCTGACCATCTTCTGGAAACTCTGAGCTGACGGTGAACGTGGTGTAAGAAGTAGCTCCAGGTGATGTCCAGCATCTGTCTGTGAACATCTGGGTAGTCAGGAGAGCAGCTGCTAGAGGTTTAGGAGAGGAATGTTGTCCCGTTCTGGTCTGATCAGGATTCCAGCTGCTCTCCGGTCCTGGACATCTGGATCCTGTTCACATCTGGATCCTGCTTACATCTGGATCCTGCTCACATCTGGATCCTGTTCACATCTGGATCCTGCTTACATCTGGATCCTGCTCACATCTGGATCCTTTTCACATCTGGATCCTGTTCACATCTGGATCCTGCTTACATCTGGATCCTGTTCACATCTGCATCCTGCTCACATCTGGAGCCTGCTTACATCTGGATCCTGCTTACATCTGGATCCAGCTCACATCTGGATCCTGCTCACATCTGGCTTCTTCTCTGCATCATAGAGCTTTAACCTGTGATTTTCAGGGTGAGGAGAGATTTCTGGAAGTCTTCCTGAGTCCATTTACTGGTTTCAGTTTAGAATCATGTCCCCGGCACACAGAGATTCCTCCTGATTCTCTGATCTTCACCATGTTTAGACCCACATTTGTCTCAGAGTGGTGAACCACTGTCCATCTTTCCATTTGAGAGACTCTGCCTGTCTGAAATGCTCCTTTTACAAACAACAACTTAATTTGCTGACAAACGCTCCTCCAATTGTTTCGGATTTGTACCAAAGACTTTTCCAGACATTTGTTGCCCCGTTCCAGGATTTTTGACCGAGCATCGCAACATTTTTGCCATCTTGCAACTGTCTTGGATTCTATGTTCATCTTTTAAACGTCATGTTAACCAGAGCTGATGACCATTTCACTTTCAGACTTTGACCAAATAAAACAGTTTCTGATTTCTTACTGCATCAGTTTCATTCAGATATGACTGCGGCGTCTCACTTCGGGGTCTGCACACTACAAAGCCGTTTATTCATTCATGACTAGAGCCAGCCTACCTGGTGTGTGAGGATCCCCGTAGTGCTCCAGTCCCCAAAGCTTCTCATTACTGCTGCTAATTCCTTCCAAGTGCAGCTGGAAATCTTCGGTAGAAGTCTCATTTTAAAATCTACTTTAGTGGCTGACATTCTTTTTTTTTCTTTTCACTTTTTAAAAAGCATGTGAACATTTTATTATTTTCTTAAAAACCCCAAAATACTACATATTGCATTAGTTTAATGCCACAGTTTTACAATCTACTACTACTACAAGTACTGTCATTTAGCAGATGCTTTTATCCAAAGCGACTTACATTTGAGAGAACAACACAAGCAAGAAATCAAAGAGCAGGATTTAAAACAGCTGGACTGCTGGACATCAGTGTTATGTCAAGTGCTACTTTTATTTTTTTTAACTTAGACCCTAGGTTCTTTTTTTTAATATGCTGTACTGTAAAAATACAAAAAGCTACAGTTAAAACGTCCTCAGCCGTTACCTGATGACAGGCTCTGCTCTTACTTGTTGGCAATGAACTATGGGAGAAAAGGGGCCACGAAGGGTACATCTGCAGCAGCATTCTTTCAAGCTAAACTAAGTGCGGGTTTGTAGGGTGGATTCGGAGGCTTTTAATGAAAACAGAACTCGGCGCGCTGCTGTGACGTATGCACCCTACGAATCTGCACTTAGTAGCGCGCAGATCCCGGGATGAGACACAGCAATTGTTTACGTTTTTGCTTAGTTTTTTTGTTTTTTCTTCTTTGTCACAGCTAGTCTATTATTTTTTCTTAATTATATTATTATTATTATTATTATTATTATTATTATTATTGTCAATATCATTATTATTATTATTGGCATTATTATCATATTTAGTTATGTGTCTATTTATCTATGACCTCCCTGGGATACTCTGTTGTGTATGGTGTTTTTGGTTGTTTCTTGTGCTTATGTCCCCCCTTTTCCCCCCTTTTTTCTTTTCTGTTTTTCTTTTTCTCTTTTTGTCCCTTCCACTCAGGTCCAGCATTAAGATGCCAGTTTGATAAGGATCTCATATTCTTAAGAGGGACTTTATACATACAGCATAGATAAAGCTCTACAGTACTTGATAAAGTAAAATTGCTCAGCACAAAATAGAAGCCAGACAGTAACTCTGCTGCTATGGTGCTGGACAAGACATGTTTGAAAAAAAACAAACAAAAAAAATATTTCTAATAGTCAAAGCTGCAAAGATGTATATTGATGATTTTTCCTTTAATTTCTAGTTTATCTTTCAAAGAAGGAACAATAACTTTAAAAGAAGCTCTAAAACTTTGTGACATGAAACCATTTTTATTGTAACACACTTAGAAAGAATCCAGTATTCTCGTTTTTCAGACTCTTTTGAGTCGTAAGTTTCTTTTTTTACACAGTATATAAAGGTATTCATGGGCCTGTTCCTCTGCTAAACGATTTTTTCAAACAGACGCCTGACAGGCGTACAACCAAGAGAGAGGACCTTGTGGTACCAATTAGATGTACCTCATCTGGACCAGCTGTGCTGTAATAATCTGCCTCCTTTGAAAACATCTTATACACTGCAAAAAGTCCTCAAAAATTGAATTTTTCTCATTGTTAATCAAAATATCTGCTCATGCTTAATATAAAATCCAGTCATCTAAAGAGTTGCATTTCAGTAAGATACAGAAACTTGTTCTAAGACAATAGGGGGGAAATGCTACCTTATTTGCACCACAAACTTTGGAGACACAAAACTTCACAACACTAGTAAAATATAGATTATTTTCCAGCTTATTTCAAGATCTTATCAGGCTTGACTATATTGTCTTATTTCAAGAAATCTTTTCAAGATGATTTTCACTTGCTCAATTGGCAGATTCTTTTTACTTACTTCAAGCAGAATACCTTGTTTTAATTCTTTAACTTAGTTTTGGAATGACCTTTTTTCCAGTGTATCATCTTGGACAAACAATGCTAGAAAATCAAGATTGTTTCTAACATTTTGTCATTTGACTTCTATTTTCATTCTGTTGTATGTCTGTAATCTAACTTTTTATCTGTACTTCCATGGTCTTATTATTTCTACTTCCTGACTTGGATCAACAAACCAACTTTTATGCTGTAATCTGGCATGTTAATGTGCTGATGTCCAATGACCTTCGCTGAATAAACATGAACGCTGAATGTCCCTAAGCCTTGCAGAGACAGCAGTGTGTGTTACCTGCAGATCGGCTGTAACCGGGCTCCGAATGCAGGGTCACAGTTGCCCCTTGGCCTCCCAGGCCAATCTTTAACAGAGTGAGTGAGAAATGGCCGTTCCCTATGAGTTAATTATCTTGCTACTTGTAAATCTTTAAAAATTTGCATGTGAACGCAGCACAGACTGAAACAGCTCTTTATGCCACCTAACAGTGAGTGTGTGTTCAGAATGCCTCTACCTACCGTTGTGTGTGTGTTTATGGTAGTTGTGTAGGCACACATGTGCACGTGGGACAGCAGCTGGTACGTATTACCTGTTGTAGTGTTAAGCATTGTTTGATTTGCAAAGGCCTCACGCCCAGCCTGGTCTGCGGGGCTAGTAAACAGCAGGGGGGAGCAGAGCTGTTTGACTTTACAACCAACACCTGCACCTTGTGGAGGCAAAGCTGGACTCCAGAGTAAGCGCTTACTTATACGCTACTATTACTGATCCTGCATTCCTCTCAGATCTTGTACCAGCGGTTTCCCTGATGATCGCCTGCTTCTGAGGAGGTGATCTAATACAAAAGGCAGCTAATGCATCTGAGTTTATGTGCTGCATATGTTTGTGTTTATTTAAGTGTTTTTATCTCCACAAATATGACAGTGTGTTGTAAATAACCATGTTTCTGTGTTCTTAAATTTTGTGGCATAACAGTATGTTTGTGTTTGCTTTCTGTAGATTGCAGTGACATAAAGAGAGGATGGGTAGGAAGAAAGAACAATACATTTAATTGTATTCAATTATATACAGTAGGATGGAATTGTTCCATAAGGTTTTATTCTAAGCAGCAGTTTCTGCCTCTTCATCAAACATCATCATTAAGATCTTTTTAAAGAAACAAGACCTTTATTATTATTATGCTGAATACAATATTCAATATAAAATCACATATGCTTACAAAGGGAAAAGCAGGTTCTTTAGAAGAAGTGAAATACAGTCACTGGTCCTCCTTGGTAGAATCGAGTCAGATTCCCTTGTTCCTCTAGAACAGCTTTAATTCTTGGTGACATAGATCCAACAAGGTGATGCAAAACTATATTGACATGACAGCATCCCACAGCTGCTGCATCCATGATGAGAATCTCCCGTTCCACCACATCCCAAAGCTGGAATACCGGACTGAGATGTGGTGGCTGTGGAGGCCGTTGGAGTCCAGTGAACTCATGGATCCAAGCTGTGTGACGTGGAGCATCATCCTGCTGGAAGCAGCATCAGAAGATGCTCCACTGTGCAGAATGGATCCATGCTTCCATGATGTTTCCAGCAGATTCTGAGCCCAGCATCTGGATGCAGAAATGGAGACTAATCAGACCAGTGTGTCCAGTTCTGGTGAGTCTGTGTGAATTGTAGCCTCAGTTTCCTGTTCTTAGCTGACAGGAGGGGCCCCCGGTGTGTCTCCTGCTGCTGGAACCCATCATGTTGTGTTCAGAGATGCTATTCTGCAGACCTGGGTTGGAAATGGTGCTTACTGGCCTTCGAGTTGCTCACTGGGTATTTAGTTCCTGTTGACTCTAACAATACCAATCTCAAAAGAGTACAGATCCAATGTGCCATTTACCATCATGGTACATATATTTTCATTTTGTTGCCTCCAGTGTTTCACTTTTTGCAGGTAAATGTTTCAGCCTCGCAAAGGGGGGTGGGTGGGGGGTGGTCCATTGAGTCGTAGTCTGTTCAGACATGTTTGTGATAACAAAGGCGCATAGAGGCCTGAGCTGTGTTGATGTCTCTGACAGCAGACTGCTACAAGGAGAGAGTGCTATAGAGTTAATTGATGACAGAACAGTTATGATGACACGTTGTCAGAAACAAGAAGGAAATGATGAATGAGAGATTGCATTGGGTTACAGGGACAAGTTAAACAGAGGCTAGCCGACATGACTTCACGACTCTGGCTCGTCATTGGCCTGGGGAAAAAACACAGAAATTACATTTTTATTTAGTACAATTAGCTGTGACTGTGAAACAACACAATTGGCCATAAAACAAACCACAGAGGAGAAGTAATACATGAAAGCATTTATGTGTTAGAAATGTTGAGATAAATTATAGTTTTCATGGTAAACATACATGGAGAAGTCACTCCTATAGATATTTGGAAAGGCTGTAACAATTACAACAGCAATGACATTTTGCATGAGTTTATAAATATTCATGAATAAAGTTATTTTGTGTCCATAGCAACAGTAATTCTGTCCTCGGTGGGTGGTTGAAGAACACTGAAAAAAAAAGCATAGCTTCAGGCAAAGCAATTCGTAAATGCCGCACAACTGACAGTTCTGGGGGGGGGGGGTTGATCCTCCTGACAGGCCTTAACATTCCTCTTCTAGTCAGCACGGCTAAGCCAGGACTTCGCCTGAGCCAAAAGGACAAAATACCTTTGGCAACATGATGAAATAGTCTTCAGCTCTAGTTTCCAGCTGCCAGCAGAGGTTAGGTCCTCCTCTGGGCGACAACTCCAGGACTGCTCTGGACTGACCGAGTGTTTGACCAAGCACTCGTAGGAGGTACAAACTTACAAATGGCCACACTCAGACAACACAACTAGGAAAAAACTACTCAAAGTCTTGACCGAACAAGATTGTTGTGACCTTTATTCATTCTACCTACGTTTGCATTGATAGCTGTTCCCCCAATGTTACTGCTGTAGGGTCATTACACACTCTAAAACCTTTGTGTTAAGAACATAGACTGTAAAATAAATGGACAAACCTTAAAGCCAGGAAACCCGCAGGTTTCGGATGAGCTGAAAAAAAGCTCAGTGGGAGGTTTCTTGGTACTGTCACAAGTGTCATGACTCCTGGAAAACCCAAGAATGGCTGACAAGGAGGCGCTGAGAGGGGGGCTGTGAGCTTGGGGAGGAATAAGAGGTAACCCAGAGCTAACCAGATAACGGAGGAAGGTGGGCTGAAGATAAGGCGCAGTGGTAAACCTGACCTTTTAAACCTAAAAAGTTTTTTTGTACCAGGCTGTAAACATGTTTAATTCTGCTGTAGAGTTGGTCTTTTTAACATGGGAGTCTATGAGGATTGCCTCTGTTTTGCATCAGCACTTAGTGGAGGAGGGGAGAACTGCCAATCTGTCTGTGTCACAAGGTGAAAAAGCAGGTGCTGCCAGAAACTGGACTGTGTCCCACTAGCTTGGTTTAGCGTTGTTTTAGTGTGTTTTTATTCATTTTATTTGCATGTTTTTAACTTGTTTTTAATCCAAGCTAGTGGGAGTTTTAACGAACTGATTGGCAGCACCTGCAGCAGGACTCCTCCCCTGCTAATTAGGAACACATTTAAGCCGGTGTGCAGGCAGCAGGAGGGAGGAAGGACCCAGCCACAGCCAGCCGAGGAGGAAGGACTGACAGAGACACGGCAGCCGGCGGCGAGCAGCGGTGCGGGAGGTTTGCCGGCCTCCCGACAGACCCCCGGCCGGCCGGCTGCCTGGCTATCCCCCGCGGTGGCGATGATGGCAGTGACGGATGATGAAGATGAAGACGACTACAAGGAAGATGGTGGCGGCAGCGTTGGTGCCCAGGACGGGAAAGGGGCTGAAGATGAGGGCAGCGGTGGCCGGGACAATGTCCAGGACCCAGGCTGGTTGCCGCCGGGAGGCGCGGCTGCCCGAGCCTGTATGCGGCGGTCCCTGCGGGGTAGGCTTATGGCCTGAGAGGCGGCCGCCTGAGAGGCATTTTATTATAAGCTTTCTAATAAAGCTTTTATTGGACCGTTTTTAATACTGCCCTCCTGTCTCCATCCTTCCAGCAGCGCCCGGTATCGGTTTTAGCGGACCTTACTCGGCTTGCGACATCTGTCCCTTCCATGCATGAATTATTTAGAAAAAGTGCCACATGATTTTAGCATACATACTTCCATAGACATATACAATGTTGCTTTATCTTATCCATATTTTACTTTTTATCTATTTAATGAATTTTGATATTGTATTCAGAATGATAAATTAAATATGCTTTTCATAGTTTTATATAAATTATATAAATATTCTATAAAAAATGTGGCTGTATCAGTATTTTCCTGTTTATCACCAAAGAAAGTTTGGTTATACAATGTATGTATGTACATATATAAATACTTATTCCACAATAATTGAGTGTCTTGCATGACTCACCGATGTGCCCTGAAGCAGCAAAATTACAAATTTTCCATCCCCACCCGTGAATATACTGGAAAACAGCTATCATAGGCGTCCACTGTCTAATGCATGAAAGGTAGTATGCATATAAAGCCAGACACTGCAAAAACTCAAAATATCACCAACTGCATTTTTCTCATTTCTAGTCCAAATATCTTATAATGCTTAATATAAGATACAATCACCTAAAGAGCAACATTTCAGTGAGATACAGGAACTTAGTTTTAAGACAATAAGGGGGAAATACTACTTTTGAGAACCATAAACTTATAATGAGACACAAAACTTCACAATACTAGTAACATATAGCTAAGAACAAGTTTATCCTGCTGATTTTATTGCTTGAATATATTTTTCTTATTCCAAGAAATCTTATCAAGAAAATTTTCACTTGTTCCATTGGCATATTTTTTGCTTATTTCAAGCAAAAATACCTTGTTTTAATTCTTTTAAAACTTATTTTTGGAGTGGTGTTTTTTCCAGTGTAGAGGTTTGTCCTTGACTAAACAAGGAGACAAGGGAAATGGTATTTGTTTAATTTCAGCTTGTGATTGAAAATCTAGATAAATGGTGCCATCGATGGAGTGACCGTGATTGTTGTTGAATGAAAAGTATACAATAAACCACCAACTCACCCGACCTCCCTCTCCCTCTCCTGACCCGGCCATGACAGAATTGATGTCCCAGTCCAGCAAGGACATGGACATAGCAGATATATGTAGCCTGGCTCAATGATATCCAGAGCAGAGACTCAAGAGGACAGGTGTCCAATAGCACCCCACATTTTCAGTCATTAACATTTAAATATTAAATTATTGTCAGTGTGCTTCTGAGAACCTCAGGCTAATGCCAGTAGGAGACTACCTGGAGAACCTGATATATGTCGGCATTGCATGGCTGCAGTCAAGTTGGTCTCCTCTTTCAAATACCTCGGTTCTACCGTCAACAACAAAGGAGACCTACGGCGAGAGATAAACTGCCGCCGCGCCCTCATCTCAGCAGTGATGCAGTCACTTTAAAGACCACTGTGGCGCCACAAACACATCAGTCATACCACCAAACTCCACATTTGTAATCAGAGGTGGGTAGAGTAGCCAAAAGCTGTACTCAAGTAAGAGTGCTGTTACATGTAAACAAAAGTTACTCAAGTAAAAGTAAAAGTAATGTTCAAAATATTTACTTGAGCAAGAGGGTTTTTTTTAGGGTTTCTTTGTCTCTTTAATTATCTCATTTTGTGATTTTATTTTTGTCTTTAATTCTTTCTATTGCTTTCTTGCTGTAATGTTTCCAATGTTTGTATGTTAAGCACCTTTAATTGTCATGTACATGAAATGTGCAATACAAATAAACCTGCCTTGCCTTGCCTTGCCTTACTAGAGTATACAATGAAAAATGTACTTGAGTATCAAGTTACATCTTATTTATTCCACAGTCAACGTGCATTCTTGAGCTTTTACAGGTTGTACAGTACAGAAATCTGAATGAAACTTTGTGCCAAAAAGCAATTTACAGATGAAATCGACACACTGATTGGCTTCTGAGCAACTTGTGTTGAACATTTGAGCACAGACATTTTTATTGAAAAAAGTTCAAAATTAAATATTTGCTTGAAAATATTCAACATATCTAACATCTAAATATTTGTGAAACTGAGACAGATGAATGCATGCTTTTCTCAACTCTCCCTTTTTTAATGTTCTATTGTTTTGGCAGAGAACTTCATAATGCCAGGGTTTGGGAGAATTTTGGCTCATCTTTCAAGACCCACAGTATATAGTTATATGATTGCAGAAACATGGCGACTACAGAAAGTAGGAGTAGAATCTACTGATCTAAAAAAGTTTGTTTGTAGCATTTTCTGTTCTTTAGTAATTTGCAACAGAAGTGCCTGCTTTTGACCAAGAAACTGAGAAAATTAACTTTTGGTGCAACAAAGCTCTTTAAGCAAAAATGTGA
>JAVQJG010025196.1:0-15756 GCA_036024015.1 Craterocephalus amniculus
TCTATCTATCTATCTATCTATCTATCTATCTATCTATCTATCTATCTATCTATCTATCTACATAGATCTATAGATATTTAGATAGATAGTAGATAGATATATTGTACTGGTGTAATAAATGAATAAAACAAAAAAAGAAGAGTAAAAGAACAGAGGGAGAAGCTGGATCGGTTGTTCATCCTCTACCTCCCGGCACCGTAAAAGCTCATGTGCTGAGAAAAGAACAACAGCACATAAACTCTTACTGTTCAGGGCTGAGAAGCAATCCTTTTCTGCATCTTTACTATAACTCTGACCACAAACTAAACTAAACCCTGAAACATTCACTATGTGTTCACATTTAAGAAAAATTTTCATTATGTAACTGTGTACAGAGAATTATGTCCCTATAACGCTTGAAAAAACCTAGACCGTACACATAAACCAAATAAAAATCATTTAAAAATGACCATGCAGAAGTCCCAAATGAAGATAAATATAATAATAATAATAATCATATTATTGATAAAGTATCAGTTGTAGCTCTACTTTATTGGTCAAAACGTTAAAAAATATTTTTAACAGTTTTTCGTTTTTCTTTTAATCTGTTTTAACTTGTTTATTTCATATGTATTCCACTATATAGAGTTGTGCAAGCTCGTAAAAAGTATTTATTGTATTGTGCGTCTCGCTTTCATCCATCGTTCTTCTTCACAACAGTCTGAGCCAAAGCAGAATTGGCCAAAACATCCACTTTTTTTCCCCTCTTTAGATATGTGAGCCAAGGCATGCCTTTCTTTCTTTCACCACAGTTTTCTTTCTTAGTCACGATGACTAATATTTACCCCAGTATTGTCAGCCAGGCACCTATGAGGACAGCCAAACCACAGCTGTCCCTGCCAGGCCCGGCCACGGCCTCAAAAACAGTCCAGTTAAGAAGACAAGCACACTAACGACTGCGGATGACATCACGCATCAAACGCCGCTGCCCCGACTTCAGCTGTGTCCTAAATTCACCTCTGCACCACCTCCGCCGACAACGGACACGACCGCAACCAAAACATTAAAAAAAAAAAGGAAAAAAAGCGTGTTTACATCTGGTGTTAACATTGCGGTTTTAACCAGATCCACTCAGGCTGAACAGGATGAAAGGACCTGCCACGGGCCGGATGAAGCGGAGGATCAAATATGTGACTGATGGTTTGGAGGTAGTTTTCCACCAGATTGAATCTTACAGCCATTATACACATAAATCACACAGTTTGACATTTGCTGTACATCAGACACGAGACCTCGTCATGAATCACGACATCAGACTGGATCAGGGCCTGCGGACCCGACAGGTTTTGGCCCCAGCAAAAGCACACATTGTCCACAAAAACAAGGAAACCACAAAGTAGAGGAAAGCCAGAAGTATGCAAGTGTGAAAGTGAGGAATAACAAATGATCAAATTGCAGCCATATGGAGGAAAGAAAATATGCAGAAACACACCCACCCAACCCCCCCCACACACACACACACACACACACCCACCCACCCACATAAACACTCGGCGACTGCTGTTTGCGTCCAGATATCACACAGCTGACTTCAGTTGCCTTTCTGGTCTTAAAATAGCTATTAAACTGACAACTCTAAATATACTCGCTCTGTCATTTGTCAACGCACACTGCATGTGACAGACATCCTCATAGCATGACACTCCTTTCTCCTTCTATGCAAACAATGCAGGCACGCATGCAAACTCATTCATGATAAAGCCCCCCTCACCCACACAAACAGGGAGTGCAGGCTAAAAGGCTGGACACAGGCCACACCGCTGTTATATCACATCATCTGCAGCAGAATACTCGTTTCAAAATCAATCTTTTCATATAAAAGAAAAAATCCAGACAAAAAGCAAAGCTACAGGACAATCCTCTTTTCCTTCCAATCATCTCTGGAGTTGAGAGTTTTGTAGATTGATGATAAAAAACATAGAAACCCCAGCAAAAACAAGGTAAATCCAAAAGTTGTAGGCCAGGTAATAATAATAATAATAATCTCATGTCCTGTGCCGACTATGTTGTAATCACCGGTGGTCCCGCGTGCAGCTGTCAGTAATGGAAGCTGAGTTGGACAACTTGGTCATGGCCAGCCTGGGCCATGGGATGACCAGGCTCTTTGGAGTTTAAGTGCAAGTCTTTTATATAGAGACACCCTCCACATGGCCCCTCCCCTCCTTCCGTCTCCCACAACAACAAACGCTCCATAATCAAAATAGAGCCCATCTGCGTTCTGACACAGTTCTCTGCCCAGCCCCCCCCACCCCCCCGCTCCATCCCCCACATTCCACCCGGGTAAAGAGGGAAAAAGTGATCCTTCAACTGGGGGAGAAAAACTTGAAAATGCCCTTGAACCACAGAGAAAAAGAGAGAGGGAGAGTGGATAACTCCACCCTCCTCTGTCTGTGTCTCTCATTCCATTATTTCCCGAATGTTGTGCAACAGGAGGAACGGATTCCTGAGAAGAGAGTCACGGCTCTGTTGTAAAACTTACTGGCAAGAGTGACCCTCTGTGTTTTTCTTTTACTGTTTCCCTCGCTCGCTCCGTCCGACTCCACTTGTTATCAAAACCATGTGTATGAGATCGCGCGTGTGCATGTGTGTGCGCAGCGAGGTCTTAGAGGGACACAAGGGCCACAGGGGAGCGCAGGAGAGAGGGAAGAAGAGGGCCACGGTGCGGAAAGAAGCACACATGAGCAGGGGTGAGAGCTTATTAAAACACTGAAACAGGTGAAAAGTTAGAATCTAATAGAGAGATGACAAGAGGAAGCTGATGTTGAATCTGTGCTATTTTATTGTGGGATTCCATCTCAACGGGGGCAATTAAGTGACCACAAGAGCTCAGAGTTTGTCTCGGCTTTTGGAACAAGGGTGGATTTTTGAGATCCCCACACAAACAAAAAGTCCATGTGATGCATGCTGCAGACATGTGAGCGGGGATGGAGAGCCAGGCACGGATGACACACAGGATGTGGAAGGAAGGAGGATGTCGAGGAGGGTTCGAGGCAAGGTAGCGCCTGATGGGAGATGAAAGAATAAAAGGAAAGGGGTAGAGGAGAGAGAGGCCACATCTGGAAAGAATTGAACGTGCACGGCCTGACATGCACATGCCGCAGCTACAAAAGAACAACATGTACTTGAACCCTGCACGTTTGAGCCGGCACAAAACCTGCCTACGTAACCCACATGTGAAGTGCACCCGTCTTTCATCCCTAACATCCAAACACCTGAACCCATTCCTCTGGATGAGGACAAAAAAACCCACAAACGTGTGCAAGGACAAGCAGAAATCCTCCTCATGTGCCATCACATGACATGTCTTTTTTAGAGACAGAATAAGCCTTTATTGTTACAAAGCTGTCGCAATGCTACACACATGAAGCTGAGCTTAATGCAAAAAATCATTTTCATTGTGGTTCTAATAAAAAAACCTCATCATATTACTTTCAAGGGCTCCTTTACTGGATCCTGTTTTAAATGTTACCCAAAATCTTTCAGTTTCCCTGCAACATGTGTTGTACTTTCTACCTCCTGAAACTAGAATGCTCTTCCTTGAAAAAGACATTACTCGAACGGTAGCGCGAAGGTATGGCCCTTTCCAACATGAGATTTACCCATATCTTGCAAATTGACCCATCCTGCATAATGGCTTTTAATATTTGTACTGACAAGCGGTTCCTCTCTTCTTTAACACGGAGAACTTGATTTTTCAAGGACTAAACTTTTGATTCATGAGGCAGAAAAGTTTTCCAGTTCCATTCAGTCTGTCTTAAAGGACCTTGCCCCATAAATGCTGCTTTTTCTGGACCTTTCTTCTTTGTCTACTGACATTTCTCGAGATTTTTTTTAATCAATCCATAGTTCTGCGCACCATTGGTGAAAAAAATCTACTAATTCTTAGCAACTTTTCTGAGGCATGTAAAGTTCCTCCTATATATAAAATTTTATTATTTACATTAGTTTATTATCTTTTTATAAATCAAGGGTGTGTTTTTTATGCTTTAAAGTGAAAATAATGTTCATTGGTCAATAGTTTCTGTTTATAAACAAGGTTCAGAACAAATCATCATGAAACCTGTTGGCCAAATGAACACAGGCTATAAATGGACCACAAAAGAGAACATAAAAAAATGCTTTCAATAAATTTGTCTTATTTATTGTTGGTGCATCATATTTTCCCTGAGAAGCAAGACAGCCCCCTATTACTCTGGGTGGATCAAATAAAAGACAGAAAAAAGTCTTAATCCCACAGTATGTGTTTGTGGAACCAGTTGTGTTACGCCACAAGCTTTCAACCAGTCCTTCCTTTATCGAAGTGTCTGAGTGTTACTGGGACATTTCTGACTCACTGGAAGCTTTTCAGAAAGTCCTGGTACGTTTGTCTGTGAGCAGATGCAGCAGGGACGAAATGGCCGCCAGGATGGATAAGGACCTGAGGGTCGTGAAAGGAGGGAAGCAACTCCCTGCTCATACTGTCAGGGATGACTCTGTCGTCCAGTCCAAACACATGCAGAGAAGGGATCTGGAAGGGAGCATTGTAAAACTTCTGGTGCTCCTTACACATGCTGCGGAAACCTGCAACAAGAATGGCAAAGCGGAAGTTGAAGTCCGGCTCCAGCTTTTGCTCCTGAAGAGAGCACAGCATGGCCACGAAGGCTGCACCCTGACTGAAACCCAGGATGCCGTCAAATGGACCCTGGGCCCTCACGGCTTCTCTCACAGCTGTCACGCTCTCATCCAGGCCCAGGCTCTCATCACACTGCTGCTGAGCACTGAAACTCTTTGCCTGAATGTCAGAAAACCACCAACCCCTGGAGTCCTCATCGCCTCTGGATCCAGGAACGGCATCACTGTTGCAGTCTGGAGCCTCTGAAAGAACAGAGAAGGAAGTTTTTATTCTGCTCTCATGAAAAGCTTTAAATTCAAAGAAATACAATTCCGATGAGAAAAAAAACGTTTTCTGATATTTTTTATCAAAATGCGTCTAAATCTGCTGAATTCCTGCCTAAATCTGATAACTGGATTAATAAAATGGTTTCCAGAGTTATGAGACATTTTGTCTGTATTTAAGATATTTGAAAATGATATGGAATTTGCTAATAATGACTCATTCTGAATAATTGTGTAAATGAATTCATCACATAAACAAAATCTAAGTTGCATTTTCCACTTTTACATTTATTTCACAGCCTTAATTACTCTGTACTTTCAACTATTGTACTCATTAAACTAATCTGTTCAGCTTTTTAATCAATAAGCAGGTCAGGCAACAGGAGTTCCTTTTCTTGGTCCTTGAAGACATTTCATCTCTCATCCAAAAGGCTTCTTCAATTCTGACCAGTTTGTGAAGAGTTTTTGTCTTTATGTTTGCAATGGCAAAACACCATCCTTACATTATACTCAAATGTTTCACTTTCCACATCTGATCAAATATGCAAGTAATTAAAATATCTGCATGTTAGAATCTCACTGGTGCTTTAGATTAAACTGAAATGAACACAATATTGTCTGTCTTTTAGCAACATAACCTAAAAAATTACAGAATTTTTTTCACTAAAGTTTCAAGAAATCTCAGAAAAGGAATAGGGAACATGTATTCAAATTTTGGGGGTGATCTCGATTACACGCTGGCTCCAAGAATTTTTCAAAAGCTTCTTTACTATGGGGAAATGAGGATAATTGTGCCATAAAAGCTTCTAACGTCAAAATATTACCCACCATCGTTGGCAAAACCCCACAAAACAATCAAACAAAAAAGACTGTAATGGCCTGGTGGTGGTCTGCTCTCTCAGAGTCTTTTTAGTTTAAATTTTAATCCAATTTAGCTTTTATTTATCAGTTGAGTTATTGCCATGATTCCCAGAAAGGCTTTCCGGTGTTACACCAAAATCTGTGACCCATCAGAAACTGTGACTGCAGGTGTTCTCTTATTTAAAACGCGAGCAACTTTTACTTTCACTTTAAGTTTTCACTTTGTTGCACCTGTGGTATAAAACCAACCCACCTACCTCGCTGCACAGTAAGCGGTGCATTCATGTAAACAAGGTCCACTTGTTTCTTCAGCAGCTTCCGCAGAGCCCCCGTCTTTTCACGGAACGAACTTCCGTTCTGACGGTAACCGTGGATACACAGAACCCGGAGAGGTGCCATTGGAGTTTAGCCGAGCTCTTCTGCTAAAACTAGCCAAAACAAACAAAAAAAAAAACAGGTCCAGTTTTAATGGATACGAACAAGCTACAGATGAATTATAAGATCTGTCATGCAACAAAACACTTTATTTGGTCAGTAAAGACATAAGACATCGGCAACACCTGAAGTTCCTGCAAAGCTCGTGGGGTCAACCGGAAATACTAAAAAGTACTTCCGTTTATTATTTTCAAAGCACGACCCTTACTAGATCATCTAAAAACTCCACATAAAGGTATTACACAGACTTTATATAATTATTGTGAGACACTACATTGATACAGATGAAGATATTAGAAAACTTGTACAGATATAGTGAAACTATTTTCACAAAATGTAAAATGATTAAAAAATATAAATAATTTGAATAATGTCGAATTTCCGGGGCTATTTCCAGCCCATTAAATCATCTGTAGCTTTGAAACTAAAGGGAAACCCTAAAAGTTTGTTTATGAGAAACAATCGGCTTAACATGAGCAGCAGATTTTCAGATATATGAACAGTGGTCTACATAAATGTTGTGGTAGTTTAGCTTTCTAAAGTGATGGCGTTTAAACAGTCCCCCTTAACATTTGGGAAAGGTTCAAAGCTTGGACATTTATAAACATCTAATATATATAAAGAAAAATGGAGAATTGGAAATAATTTAAGCAAATTTTCCCTAAAACCACCATGTTTACAAGCCTTTATACACACGAATTGTCTTTTTGGACATCTTGTTCATTTTCATTAATAACCATTTACAGTGTAAGGGCACACAGAATTATTTATTCTTAGATGTTCTATGGATGTGTGTGCTCTGTGTGTGAGCTGTGGAGACACTAATACCTGTAGGAGGTCTTCACTGTAATTTATAAAGTATATTTTCACAGCTTAAAGGGTCTCTTCAAGAACTGGTCCTTTCTGATGAACGTGACGTTCTCGTTTTGGAGTGGTCTCCTACACACCGGCTGTGAATTAAATTTTAGTAAAGGCCTTTTGTTGTTGTGAGAGAGCATGTGTTGCCTTCTTTAATTAGGAAGAGTAAAAACCACACACTCGCATTCTTTCACAAATATACACAGTCACAAACCCAGAGGGACAATGCTGCTGTTGATCCTCTTAGGCACTGGTGAAGAGCCATGTGTCAATCCCACAGTAGGCTAAGAGAAAGGGGAAAAAGGGATCTTTTTCTGGTTTGGACAAACAAAAAGAGACAAATTCCTTTGTCTCTTTTTTTTTTCTCCCCCTTTTATTCCCTCTGGACCTGGCTGCAGCAACATGTTACAGGATGTCCTAGCCTCAAATTTAGAAACGCATTTCCAGAAAAGCAGGGGCATGGTGTGACGTATAAATTAAAAACAGAATACAGTGACTATTAAGTCATTCTTTAAATATTATTTAATTGTAAATTGACACTGCATTTAAATGCTTTAGATAGTGAGCTTGTACACAATGCAGTTGATTGATTAAATGCATTAAATAGCATTTCATGGCTCTGGTCATTACAGTGTGATGCAAATATGACGTCTTTATGCGTTTGATCCGTAAGAACAAGATCATGCCAAACCCCGCTCTGTACACTACAGCTCTGCAGTTAAAGAGCCCTGCCGGCAGCAGAACTGTCATCTATTGAAAACATTTGGTGCATTATGAAAGGAAAAATTCAAGTTGTTGAGCGACTCAAACCCTTTCCTCAAGGTAGAGTGGGAAAAAAACCTTATTCTTTGAAAATTTCCGTATTCTCTTTGATTTCCAAAGGCTGACTGAGTTGATGCAACATTGTGATCATCACGGCCCATTCCTGACTTGTTGCTCTTGTTAAATTCAAATGAGCACTTATGTGTTTAAGACACACAAAACATGTTTTTCTCTCTCTGTTCACTATTTTATCTTTTTATGCACACGTTTATGATTTCTCACAAAGTCTGCATAACATCTCATTAAAATGACCATTTAATCGTAAACATAAGGTGTAATTCTGCATACATCTGTTTGCCACAAGGAAGGGACATTATAACATGTAAAACATACTCATAGTATAAAAAAGCAGAGTTTTGTAATATTTTGTCTGAATATCAGATTGCAAGAAATTATAAACTTGTTTTAAAATTGGTTTCCTAATGTTTTCCTGGAATCCACAGGGGGGCAGTGGTGGTCCATGTGCAGTGAATGCAATAGAGAAGACCATGCTCTATCTATCTATCTATCTATCTATCTATCTATCTATCTATCTATCTATCTATCTATCTATCTGAGTTTATCAGTGAGGTCAAAGTTTTGTCCTACAGCAGATGAACCATCCTGCCGTCGTCTGATCATTAGAGCTGCTGTCACTCTGCCGTGTGATTCTTCAAGTCTGTGGGCACTTATTGGAGGACAGAATGAAGTATGACGAATGTCCTGTCTGTTCCTGATCCTCACCGGAACTAGTGATGAAGGGTATACACAATGCAGATGGATGATGCAAAAACCTGATTTTTATCCTCCTTCTAAGTGTTTGGGAAGACACCTCTATTCATATCAAGACAAGCATACAGGGCAAAAACACAAAGATAAGAGGCAGTTTTGTTGTTGTACTGTTGACAACTGACAGATGTTATCATGGAATGGGATAGATGTGACAGATGAGGCTGCAGAAGTTCCAGACCTGCCATTTTGTGAAGCTGAAAATGTCAGCTCCTCATTGTGTTACACTGTTATCATTCTTTTGTTAAACACTGTCTCTGGCGACTTCCTGATAGCAATGATTCACACATCCGCCGCATATAAATCATTCTTTTTCTTTGTCTCCTAAACCATTTATTACAGTAATTGTTATCTCTAAAGTAATGGCCACAGGATCCTGTCCACCAAAAATCATGTTTTCACACCTTTTGTCAAAATTGAAGCACCCTATAAGTCATGATTGTTTTTTTTGTTTGTTTTTTTTAAAGATATACACTTTTATTGATTGAATGAAGTCATCTTTATTGATTGAATGAAGTCATCTTTAATCGATGGTATCTTCCACATCACGTATTAGGATGCGGTGCCTACATTTACAACCATTATCTTGCCATTTTTCCAATTTGTGGTCCCATCCAGAGAAACTTTCTGTTATAGGAGAGTAGATTGATGTGACGAGGCTCTCACTATCTCTGACTCATAAAGAAACAGCTCAGTATGATTACAAATTATACCTGACCAACATGGAAGATCAGAAAATAGCTTCTGTCACATGAAAGTAAGCAAAGGACTCAGCAAAGTCAAAGGATATGCGTGCATGAAAGAAAAAGCACCTAGACTGCGGATGTTACTTAATCAGATGACATTGGTGGTGAACAAAGAAATGGACAAAGGAAGATGCAAGTTAAGTTATGAGTTCTTGCACTAGATACCATTAAAAAATTGAGTAACATGATGACATAGATGCATAAACATTAGCCAAGATTTCTAGCTGAAAATGAGGAAATACCCATTTTCACTTTTACAAGGAATGTTGAAGTTACCAGTTACCAGTTACCAGTTTCATGATTCAAATAACCAAAAACAAAGCCAGCATGAAGAATTTTCCAGGGATAAAAACACATTCTCGTATACAGTGAGATAATTTGACCACCACTTTGTTCCAGGCACAATTCATAAGCTGGATTTGATGCCATGTAAATACCATAAATTAGAGATTTACTTTACCATAGATTTGAGATTTGGGGTCCTTTTAGGAACTGGAATCATCTATGATTAAATGGTGTTAATTTATGTGTCCATTTTGTCCATAGATCACATTGTACCTGGGCTTTGTGAGAACATGGTCTTTTCTTAAAAATAAATGTTTCCTGGTGGGTTTATTAATCTAGTTTCTCTGTGTTTTATTGCACTAGAAACGAAGCAACAAAGCAACCTATATTCACTTTCAGAGACGAACTGATCAGTAAATAAGTAAACTCTTAAATGAACAAACCTGAAGGATGGAATAAAAGTCTACAGTTGCTTTATTTATGTATTCATTTATTTACCGACTGGAGTGACTTAGTCACCATCGTTGAAGAGCTTGAACGGACACAGGTTACAGGCATCAAAGCCATGGAGCTAATGTGGGCTATGGTGGGCAAAGCAAGCTTCCAGAATGGATCATCATCGCCAGCCAAATAGCTTACTGCATGGTGAACTCTCCTCTGGTAGCCATGGCATGGAAAAAAAAGCCCTTAAGTTCTCACCACATCAGCCAGATCCACCGGTCTGCCTTTGCTTCACATCATGAGGTCTGGCATCACACCATCTACAAGGCCCTCGCTGGGCCAGTCCTCAGGAGAAATGAGGAATGAGGAAGAACTGTGACAGAACAGCACCCAGACAGAATCAGATTTTCCATTCCACCAGCCTTTCTCGTTTTGGGCTTAACAGCCGCTAGCCATTTATAAATCTTAGCTTGTGAAGTCAAGCCATGACGATGATGATGATGATGATGATGATGACATTCATTCATTTAATATTAGTAATTGATTATATTTGGATTGTGCTATACTACTGATGGCATTACATTGGATCCATTATGCATTCGCTCACCAGTTATGCTCGATGATTGTAAGCTGCGTTAGTAGCCACAACCCTGGGGCAGACTGACAGAGACGTGCAAGCCAGTCCACACCAACAGCTTCTCCGACCACCACCGAGTATTCATACACCAGCGATGCCGACAGTGCAGGCAAGGAAGGTGAAATGTCGTTGCCAAGGACATGACAGTTGACCGGGGGAGTGGGATTCGATTTGCCCTCTGGTTATTGGATGACCTACTCTGCTACTTAAACCACTGCCACTTTTACCTTATTTATCCTTCTTTTTATGTTGCACTTTTAAAGTTTTGCTATTTTTTCCCCCAGATATAGCTCTTTTAATAAAACAAGTCTTGACCAGAATATTGTATCCTTTGACAGATGTATCAAGAGATAAGCTGCACTGTTAAAGATTCATCTGTATTAATCAGTAGATCTTAAAATAAGTAATAATAAATTACACAATTCTATATGTTACAATGCCTGTATTAACAATACTGGAAACATATTCTCTAACTTGCATGACAGGGAAAATCTTTATCAGTTATGAAGATTTGTTTCATTGTAAAATGCTACCCAGAGCTTTTCTTTGCTGTTTCAAAATGATGCACTGATGCATCACTGTTCAGATTCACAGTCGTTTAGCTGCTGCAGAGCTAGAAAAACATCAATGGATTGCAAGTGGTCTTGCTGCCTCTGGCTGTGGGCTTTCATTAAAGTAGAGATCAAAGAGATCAAATTGATTAAAAAAAAATGTCAGAAGGGGGGATATAAACTGTGTCGCCACCAAAAATTAAATTTTGTGATCAGATGCATGGGAGTCAAACACCAAAAATGGGAACTCCTGTTGTTCATTTTCCCAGCAGCATCCACATTGTGAAAAGCTCAGTTTTCATTCAGTGCCCAGAAAGGTATAAGTAAGGGAACCTGGGTGTTATGACATTTATATTGTAGCTCTGGTGAAAGCCTGCCTAAGTGGAAAGTGTGACTGAGTTCCCTCCGTTGACTGATTGAACAGCAGTGTAATGAGTTGACAAAGTCCCGTCTGATATCACCCAAAGTGTTTGAGTGTTTTTTTTAATTTGCTTGGCTAAACTTAATTGGAAGTGGGGAAAGAGTGAAAGAAAAAGTTAATGGTCAAGCAAAGCTGAAGTGTTTGTAACTGCATTTCAGGCTTTAGGATAAAATCAGCAGTTTTTTCACATTAGCATTTAATCAACTGATTAAGTGCATGAGAAATGACTAATGATGGATAATAAGGGAATTGCAACCAAAACATTGCTTTTAGGTTTTTTCACACATTGTTTGTACTTTAACTGAATATCTTACATGCAGTTACAGTTAAGACAGACTAGAAATACCATAAAATTACATACCTTATTGCTATTTTTCTGAACAGTTTTTTCAACTTCAAACCACAAAAATTCTTATATTAATCATCTCCAGCTAAGATATGTTTGCAATGAGGAAAGAAAAGACCAAAACATTATTAACTCCAATCATCAAGGCAAACTTAAAGATTATGGCTTCTTTATTCAGGCAAAATGGCCAACTAAATGTGGAAAAAGTAATGTAAAAAAAGACATTATTAAATGCTTGAGATTGTAGAATTTATCTAAAAAACGGTGCAACACTTCAGAAAAAGAGAGCTTGAGCCCGTATGGTAGTCATTAGCCTTCAAGGCCATCAAGTTCCGAACCTATAGTGGTCTTTTAAAATGCTCTGACATGGCCAATGAAAATATAGCAACCGCTGTGTAAAACTCACAAGCTGAGGTATATAGTGTCAAGAAATTGTTTAAAACTATTTTGAAAAAGTGAAATAAAAATTACCCTCAATGGAACAGCTGATAAGCCCACCCTGGATCTCTAACGGACAGAGGACAGCAATTCTGGTGTGGGGTGTGGGCATCAAAGGCAGGTCTCTACACATAAAAACTATGTCAGTGTCTGGAAGATGCGTTCTTTTAGCACAGACTGAGGTCTGCAGTACAAACCCATTATCAAGACACAGTTCAACACTTCTGCCCATGCATTCAGATACTCCATTATGGTTCACTAGACAGAACAAAGCCTGAAGGGTATCCAAATTCAGTCCTGAAGGGCCACTGCAGGATTTCACTGTTACCTGCGTCAACACACCTCACTCAAATGAAAAGGATTCAACAGTCTACAAAGTTCTACACAAGAACAATCTGACTCAGGTGTGTCGAAGCAGGGTACATTGAAAACCTGCATGATTGTGGCCTTCGAGGATAGAATTTGGCCAGCCCTCTCTGAAAATAACAGGTCCTCCAATCCAGCGAATGTTATGTTCTCCTATCCTTATTAAACTTTAACACTTTTAACCATGCCCTTTCACCTGACATGAGATAAAGGCCAATGCATAAAATTCTGAGTAAAATGACTTTTCTTTTTTTTGCTGCAATCGGGGATAGCAAACAAACACAGTTACACACAAACAATCGTCAGAAGCACACAGCAATAGTGACTCAGGAAAGAGTTTTAAACTGATATCGCAGACATCCCCTTTTCCTCTGTGATAAAAGACGAGAACATTATGAGAAACGTTCATTATCACTAGAAACAAAGAGGCAGCCCAATGTTGGCTGGAAGCAGTTAAAATCATGTCAAGCACCTCTCCTGAGGAGGTGATGGAGCCATGATGTACATCACTCTGAGATTAGATGATTTTTTTGTTAGAAATTTATCCTATTGAGTTTTCATTTCATTCTTTAGATTACTTATTTTTAACTCTGGGGAACGTGTGTCGTGTTCATTACGTCCACATCCCGCTTTGGCAACACCCACATTTTTGCTTGAAACAAGTTAAAAATCTGACAATGGAACAAGTGAAAATTCAGTTGATAAGATTTCTTGAAATAAGACAATATATTCAAGTCTGACAAGACCTTGAAATTAGCTGAAAGAACTTGTTCTTAGCTATATTCTACTAGTATAGTGAAGTTTTGTGTCTCATTATAAATTTGAGGTGCTCAAAAGTAGTATTCCCCCCCCACTGTCTTAAAAAAAGTTCCTGTATTTAACTGAAATGTTACTCTTTAGGTGATTATATTTTATGTTAAGCAAGATAAGATATTTTGACTATAAATGCACTTGTTTTTGCAGTACAGTATATAATACGGAATTAAATACGTTAAAAATGTTTGCATGTAGTTCAATGCTACCAGATTCTTGCCTCTGCCTCTCACACACACCCTTTAAATTCCAGTTTTCATGTGCTCTTGTTTTCAGTTTGAGCACCTGGCCCTTTAGGCGTCTCTGCACAGGCCTGACGGTAAGGGCTTAAAGACATCCCTTTTACAGCGTGACTTGATGAATCTACAGGGAGCAAAAACAGCGGTGAGTCATATCACATGTTGCTGTAGAAAAACAAATGCCCCATTGCGGGCATATTGTTGTCACCTCAAATGTTTGATCTGTGCATTATCCCCAGGCTTCAAGGGTACGAGTGGCTGTATGTGTGTACACAGAGAGAGATCATTGGCCAGACAGTTTTTCCTGTCTATGGCGTCTAAAAAAAAAAAAGAAAAAACACTTAGCACGAATTTAGCACTTGACATAACTGCATCGATGACCAGCAGTACACCTGTTCTTGCTGTATCCTACTCTTTGATTTTACGCTTGTGTTGTTCTCTCAAATGTAAGTCGCTTTGGATAACAGCGTCTGCTAAATGACAGTAGTAGTAGTAGTATGGTATGAGGTAATAATTCCGGTCAATGGCAATCCAGCAGGTTTTCCATGTGTCTCCAACACACCAGACTCATATTAAAGGAGCTATACCTGACATTATTTTAATCTTGGTAAATATGGTATATAATATGTGGTGCAAGGTGAAAGTCAGACTTCCCCCTTTTAAGTTCATAAAAACTAATGATTCATTGATCATATGAGTCCAGGACATTTTAGGTAGCGATAGCGGCTAATATTTAGCTTTGGGGTGATGGTCTTTCTCTGGCAATGGGGTTAACTTCTGTAACTTTCTGATTCCCTACTGGCTGATCGGAATCTGGAGGTTACGGAAGTTAACCCCATTGGCAGACAAAGAGCGTCACGCCGAAGCTAAATATTAGCTTTCACTAACTAAAATGGCCTGGACTCATGCACATGCGCAATCAATGAGTTAGGGTTGGCCAATTAATCAGATTTTAATCGTGATTACAATATTGCCTTCTCACAATCATAAAATAACTGTAATCGAAGACAAATGATTAATGTCACATATATGTAACAGGAACGCATATAGACTGGGTATTCATTTTTTATTGCTATTATTATTTTAATAAACCATTATTTTACTCCTTTAGTTGTTTCCAATTTATTTCCAGTTGTTTTTTTTACAAAGTTATATTAAAGGTTGAGTTTTAGTGGTTCAATAATCACTTTTTTTTAAATCAATGAATGATCATGTACATTAATTGTGATTTCAATATGAATCAAAATAATTTTGATTATTATTTTTCCCATAATCAATCACAATCATAATAATCACAATGAGTCATTCATTTTTATGGACTTACCCCTTTTACCACATAATATACTATGTAGAAACCATTTTTCTTAGAAAGATTGAAATAATATCAGGTGTAGCTCCTTTAATGAGTCATCATGAAGACCTTGATTGTTTGTTAGATCCTTCTGATTTGACCCAGATGTGATTAACCAGGAGCACATTGAGGAGCTGCGGGATTGTGGCTCTCATAGCACCGAAATGAGTAACCCTGATCTATGGGTTGGCAACCACCCAGCTGGGGACTGGTTGTTAGGCAGGGATAACATCAGCTGTTCATAGGTGTGGTTTCTGGACCTGCTTCAGTTACTCCATCTTTTCCTTGTTTTTCAACATTTGCTGTCCCTTTCTTTTTTATTCTTAAAGATATTATGTAAGTATTAAAAGAGTCACACACAGCGTATCCTATTTAGACACACACACACACACACACACACACACACACACACACACACACACACACACACACACACACACACACACACACACACACACACACAC
>JAVQJG010025210.1:0-11576 GCA_036024015.1 Craterocephalus amniculus
TAGCTTCACATGTATTGGTGTCCCGCTAGCATGACGCCACGCTGGAAGCCCCGCATGCTGGCGGTGGCTCGACTTTCAGTGGAAACGCTTCTCTGAATGGGCCGGACCATTCAGGACCGACCCGACCCGACCCGTACTCCTCAGTGGAAACGAGGATTCTGTTACCTCTGCCGCTCACTCAGACGTACTAGTCATAGGACTGTGTACCGAACCTTGAGGCCTGTACCGTGACGGTGTTTTTTTTATATCTAAATCTGTACAGAGCACTCACATTGCCTCTTTCATGTCCCATATATTGTAGGAAATCAAGATATAACCTTTAAAACAAACATTTGCCTTTTTAAATGTGTGTTTTGAAGGGGAGAAAAGGTTAGTTGTGTAGCACAGTTAATGCTGTGAAGTTTTAATCATTAACAACCATTCCCAGTGTTGGTGACAGGTTTTAGCTTAACACCTCTGCATTTCTAATTCTGGTTTATTCTTAGTGGTTTACGTCTCCATGGTCACAACAATATCATTATGTCACTTCTGAATATTGTTTGCTTCTTCCTGACGTGTTTTCAGAATTTCTGTCAAGAATCACAGTGAAGGGAGACAGTTCCTCTCCACAGACTTCAGATCGAGGCTTGAAAGCCACATCCTCGCCCATGCTCTCTGATTATGAGCTAAACACAAATGCAACATGTATAACGACACACTGAAGTGGTTCACGATGGACATCTGGAAAATGTTTGGGTTTTAGAAGAGAGACGGAGAAGTTGGACAATAGTCTGTAGCACATAAATCAGTTACAGAAGTGTCATGTCTGATCAGAGAGGTCTGCTAACAGATCAGGTCAATCCCTGGATAGTTTTTTTAAATTCAAAATGGAAAAATAAATGTTTGAATAGATAAATATTAGCAATGCTATCACACCGGATCATTGTGCATGAATCACACACTCTGCAGTTTGTTTTTCCAGTTTTATGATGTTAAGGCTAAAAGAAAAGAAAAATCCAGAGGCCACCGTGTTTAATTTATGCATTATTTATCTTTCCGTTACAGCAACTTTCCGAGTGTGGAGCCGGACTACAACCAGTCCTACACCCCTCAAACCCACACACCCTTCTTATCCAGCAGCGCTCCTCCCAGCAATAGCGGCGCCGGCATCCTGCCTTCCCCAGCCACGCCTCGCTTCTCCGTGCCCACACCGCGTACGCCGCGAACCCCACGCACTCCCCGCGGCCCCTCCAGCGTCCAGGGCTCCCTCAAGTACGACAACTCTGACCTATACTCCCCAGCGTCCACGCCCTCCACCTGTCGGCCCCTCAGCTCGGTGGAGCCGGCCACCGTGCCCTCCATCCCGGAGGCACACAGCCTTTACGTCACCCTCATACTGTCCGAGTCGGTCATGAACCTCTTCAAGGACTGCAACTTCGACAGCTGCTGCGTGTGCGTGTGCAACATGAACATCCGAGGGGCCGACGTGGGCGTGTACCTCAAGGACAACGGCGAGGCCCAGTACCCCTGCACCTGCGGCTTCAGCGCCGTCACCAATCGGCGCTTCGGTCAGTCCGCAGGGCTTTTTCTGGAGGACGAGCTGGACGTGGTGGTGCGGGGCTCGGACGCCAGCCGAGACACCGAGCGGTGTTTCGAGGAGCTGCGAGTTCCCACGACCCACAAAGCCGGTGGCGTGAAGGAAAAGCCTCCAGATGAGCTCATTCTGCTGCTCCAGGATCAGTGCACCAACCCTTTTGCCCCAATGGCAGGTGTGGAGTACTCCAAGCAGGGCTCAACCCCCAGCTCCTTCCTGCGGGTGGAAGAGAGGGACTGTTATAATGACTGCTACATGGCGCTGGAGCATGGCAGGCAGTTCATGGACAACATGTCGGGGGGCAAAGTAGATGAAGCACTAGTGAAAAGCACCTGTCTTCATCAGTGGCCAAAATGCAAAAGTATGTATTCTTCTGTTTCTTTTCTAACCAGCAGGTTGTTTCTGTTGTGCGGCGTTGACATCAGACATGGTGAATTAAGACTTTGTCACTTTCTCATCCCTCCCATAGCAACAGACATGAGCAAGCTGTTCTCTCAGGACGTCCTGCGGGTATTATTGTCCCTCCAGCCGGTGCTGCAGGACACCATTCAGAAGAAGAGGAGTGTGCGCTCCTGGGGTGTTCAGGGACCACTCACCTGGCAGCAGTTCCACAAAATGGCTGGCAGAGGCTCGTATGGTATGTTGGAAGTAGGGGTGCAACAATTCATTGGCCCAGATTTCCTTAATTTTGGGGGATCTGCTGATCAATACATGTGAAACTGAGCTTATCCACTGATCTTAATTACTTCGCAAAAAAGGCAAAATATTGTTCATTTTTTAGTAAGAGGCTCAAAACGGGTCTGAAATTCAATCTGCTGAGCTAGTTTTGTGTTTTACAATATTAAAATTAGACTAAGGGAACTGATATTTTTGTTATGTGGACAGCAATACTCAAAGCTTTTCATTTATATTTTTTTGAAAACCAGCTTGTATAGTTAAAAAGTTTGCATTGTAGTATGGGTATTGTTTATTTTTCAAGAAAAAAATTGGTACATTGAAGATGTAAGCTGTCAATGCAATTCTAAAGGAAAATCGGTATTGGCAAAAATCGGTAATCGGCAATCAGTGCCCCCCCCTCCAGTTGGAAGTGATTTTTTTCCGTTTTTTTCTCTTGGTGCTACAATGTGCTCAGCTGCCTGAACATTATCAAACCAAGCGGTTTAATGTCCTCTTTTCATTCCAGGCACAGATGAGTCTCCCGAGCCCCTCCCCATCCCGACCTTTTTGGTCGGTTACGAGTACGACTTTGTGGTGCTGTCTCCTTTTGGGTTGCCTTACTGGGAGAAACTTCTCCTGGATCCCTTCGGTTCCCAGAGAGATGTTGGATATGTTGTCATCTGCCCAGAAAACGAGTCCTTGCTTCGTGGGGCTAAAACCTTTTTTAAAGATCTGAGTGCCATGTATGAGGTATGCACGCTAGCATTCAGAAAACACATCCTTCCTGTGCTGACATGTCCACATAAAGTTTGACAGCCTGAAGATTTTGATTCACACTGTTTGGTTCTTGGATTCCCTCTGTTTCCACTCTACAGGCGTGCCAGCTGGGCCAACACAGGGCCATCTGCAAGAGTCACCCGGAGGGTATACTGACGGTCGGCACCACAGAAGGCAGGAGTATTACGGAGCAGCCCCTCAGTGACTGGTTCCTCAACATGGCTGCCAGGGAAGGAAACAACGAAGCCTTTAATAAGCTCAAACTTTTTGCTCAAGTGTGTCGTTATGATCTAGGTAAGAGTCGATCCCACTGGTAAAGACATGAAGTTTGAAAAATATGGTAAATAATGTTTTATTTGTGAACTATTTCAGCTCCGTACCTGTCAGAGCAGCCATTGGATAGCTCCCTGTTGTCCCAGCGCAGTGCCACCACGGCTGCCTCTTCCTCCTCCTCCCAGACCTCCAGCTCTTCCAGCATCTCCTCAGGACTCCAGAGCGCCAACCCTACCAGCACAAGCTCTGCCCAGGTCAGCAGCACCCCACCTTCCTCCTCCTCGTCAGGCTCTCAGCCCATCGGCGGAATGGCCTCAGCCAAGCCAAGTTCCTACTCACCATTCGGAGCAGCCGGCCTGCAGGGCAGCACCACTCAGAACGGACCACAGTCAAACTCGCAAAGTGGAGGGGGTTTGGCGGAAAATGGATCCAACCAACCTCATGGGTCCACAGAGGCACCGGAGAGGTAGGTTACGACGACTTGTACCATAGCTAATATGTGCTACTATAAGATTATGTCCAACACTCCTTCAGCCTTAGCTGGGTAAAAACACTGTGATCTAACAATGATGTACGCAAAAGTTAACGTCACAATTTCTGGTACTTCAGGCACTTTAGTGGTGTTTCAGCCAGTCGCGCATCTCTGTGTTTATCTGCGTGCTCTGCATGAGTATTATGTTTGAAAACACAAATAGATGAAGGGAAGACTTTTTGAGACCATCTGTCTGTTCCAGTATACATTTAAACCCAATAAGGAGCAACTTTTTAAAAAAGTAAAAATGAAAATAGTGGTTAAATTAAAGGCATGGTATATGATCTTTCCAAGATACACTCTAGATACTTTTTTCCAGTTGAGTTTATATACATCTCACACCTAGATAGCTAATAATAAACTTGGATAAATTTTAAAAAGAGTAATACAATCCATTCAGTGGATTTAATGAATTAATTGAAAAAAGTTGGCAAATCCAACGTTTTATGGTTTGTCTGTAATTGAAAGCCATTTCTGCAGTGCCACACCAGTAATGATGCTTTATGTTAGGAAGAAACCTGCATGTTAGAGTTGAAATCACTCCAAAAAATGCCTGAACCGGCAAGCAGAACCACAGCTTTAAAGCCTGATGAGGGCTAGGACTTTGGCTCCCTGTGCATTAAAACTAACTTTAACCTGTGTTTTATCTTTTTATCTGTTAATCTTTCGGTGGCTGTGAGGCAGTGAGCTAACCGATCCGAAATACCTTTTAAAAACTTAAGTGTGTGTGGGCAGAATTGTAGTTTTTCTCTAGAAAAACTGCATTCAGTAGTTTTTATAATGATTAAACATTGCACAATTTGTTCACTTTTGTCTGCATTCAACACTTTAATAAGACCAGGTGGTAGGCTAAATGCTTAAATTAAACGTCACGTGTCAGCTATGCTCAGCCGTGAAGCAACGTATTCAAACCTCATCACTGAAATGACTGAGACAAAAAACCCAGAGGATAGAAAAACAGCCTATTTCTGAAATGTCCTGTTGAAGTGAATAAAGATTGTTTTACCGAGTGGAGTAGCTCTAAATATTCATTGAGTTCAGATGACATGTTGACATTATAAAACCTGGCTGTACAGTGGTGTGGTGGTTAGAACCGCAGCCTCATAGCACTTTGAATAAAGTGGCCTTTCTGCAGGAGTTTGCATGTTCTCTCCCACAGTCCAAAGACATGCATGAAAGGTTCCTCTAAAGCTCGACATAGGAGAGAGTGCCCATGAAAGGGTGTTTGTGTTGGCCCTGTGATACCATGCTAGTTGCTACGATAGGCTACGCCCCCCACAACCCTGAACTGGACTAAGTGGAATGAATATGTGAGTCATAATACAACTAAGAAATGACTACAATGATGGTAGATTCAGCTTGTTCTGTGATGGATATGAAGTTCTTTAATCACAATCAGCTGTTGTGAATCGAACTGGATCAATTCAGAAATTAATTAGTGATGATACTTTTGTAATATAGTGTTCATGATGTTGGTGGTACAGTTCATCCACAGTCTCTTAATTAAATTGTTTAAAACCATTAAACACATTCACTGATGAAGATTTTTTTTCAATTCCCGTGTTTTTTCTACAAACTAACTCCTTTGTACTGTTACATAGGTATTTTGTGTGTTTTAACAGCTGGTATGTTAAACATGTCAGCTCCTGTGAGTTTGAGGATTTTGTCTCATTCCTGAATATTGAGGGGCTGTGATTGGTTTTAAGAATATTGTTACAATTATTGGATTATAGAGAAGTTCATATTTTGATGTTGTGTGATAATCCTCTTTCTCCTCTAGAAAATATATTTCTGCATGAACACTGCAGGAATGTAGAATATAAAATTGTAAACCAAATCATATTTGCAAAATCATTGCATATCAATCTGGACTACTTTCCTTAAACATTTTAAGCTTGTGTTATGAACTTGGCTGAGGACTCCATAAGTGTTGTTTTAAATGTATTTTTCTATTTGTATTGAAAAAAGTTAAGCAGCCAGGAAAATCTTCCCTCACTAGTTCGCAATGAGCTTACAAGGTGGTGAAGTAAATTCTGCAAACTGCAGCCACTGCAATGGCTGGGATGATCCACATCTCCTGATATTATGTCCTGATATTTAGTGCCAAATTCAATTGTTCCAACTCTTTGTTGAAGGTGGAAACTTCCATCCACATCAGTTTTGATTTATAACGCACAAAGTGCTTTACATAGTAAAAACATTGTTTGCATATTGAAACACCCACACTTTCACACATGGAAATATATAACATAACAGTTGAAAAACACACCTGATCCACTGTCTGCACAGCTAAACTAAAATAATTAAAATGAATGAGGAAAAATATTGATTTCACAAAATATATTTCAAAACAGAAAATAAAGGCTTGAGATGGTTGAATAAATTTTCTTGGCAGTATTGCATGTCGTTCTTCTGAGTGCACCAACCACACATGGCTGGATTGATCGTTTTTCCAAAACAAAAAAAAACACATGCAGCAGGAGATTTGTCGTATCCACTTCTCTGTACACCAAAGGCTGATTGCATTCCCATGCCAAGGATGCTTCAGTAAAGCTGACCCAAAAGATAATATGTACAGGATTGTTTGCGTCTCAGTCAGGGTGCAAAGACCATGTACCCAACCCTGAAGAAGAACACTGTCTGTGTCTGACTCTAACACAGTTACATAGGTTTACAGGCTATCAGCTTCCAAAAGCACATGAATGTTTTTTAGGAGATGGAAGTGGGGTAATAACCGGACTTTGCTTTACAGTACGATGGAGAGAGACAAAGTGGGCAAGCCAACAGATGGAGAGTCCCACGGCATTTCCTACCCGCCCGCCATAGTGGTCTACATTGTCGACCCCTTCAACTATGAAGACGCAGATAGAGACGTCCACTCCAGCGCCTACACACTGGCCCTAATGCGCTGCTACATGGAGATGCTCTTCTTCCTACCTGCTCGCATCAGAAACGCGGTCTCTGTCCAGGTAAGATGCTTTCTAACATCTGCCTCAAATAAAAAATCAGATGTCCATCTGTGTCGCAGTGTTTTCTCTCCTTAAATGTCCTCCGTGTCAACAGTTTTGCTCCCCTTTGATAATTTAGCTGTAACAGAGCAGGGTATGAGCAGACACAAGGGAGGTTGGAGGGAACAGGGGAATCATTAGCAGATGCTAAAGGAGGTGACAACTGCCACACCTGTTGCACAGTGACACAAGATTGCATCAACATTTCGGAGGGAACGCTGGAAGATGTGACGTTTGAATCATGAGCTAATGCTTTCAGTATTAGTGCAGCAGTAGCAGCGTGGGGGACAGTTACCAATGCATCCAGATTTAAAGCCGTGCATGAATACTGTGTGTGTATTGATGTTTGCATATTGATTTGGGACGTAAAGCTGAAACTCTGCTTTTTTTTTCTGCTCCTCAGATTGTTCCCTGCCACTATCTGCTGCAGCCGGTGCACAGCGGCGAGCGCCACGTTTACAACCAGCACCTGAAATCGCTGGCCTTCTCTGTGTACACTCAGTGTCGTCGGCCTCTTCCCAACTCCACCAACTTCAAGTCCCTGACGGGCTTCGGGCCCGGGCTCGCCATCGACATGGCACTCAAGAACCCAGAGGTGACTTCAAATGGTTGCATTTCAGCTCATTCTGACATTGTGTGTACTTTCTGTTGTTGCTTTCTGTAATTAACAAGCTTTTTTTTCCTCCCTCGCACAGCGGCCGGAGTGTCTGCGTCTGTACACGCCGCCCTTCATTTTAGCTCCAGTGAAAGACAAGCAGACTGAGCTCGGGGAGACCTTTGGCGAGGCGTCGCAGAAGTACAATGTCCTGTTCGTCGGCTACTGTCTGTCTCACGACCAGCGATGGCTGCTGGCTTCCTGCACCGACCAGCACGGAGAGCTGCTGGAGACCTGCATTATTAGTATTGATGTACCCAACAGGTTTGTGTGTTTTTATGTACGCAAAAAAAGGGGATGAAAAATGCTACGCTCCCACCTGGTGGCTAATTTAGTCAATATGCCTTCGCAGGGCTCGGAGGAAAAAGGGCTCCGTCAGACGAATGGGTTTGGAAAAGTTGTGGGAGTGGTGCCACGGCCTGATTCAGCTGACATCACTGCCATGGAGGATCGTGATTGGGCGACTTGGCAGGATGGGCCATGGCGAGCTGAGAGGTACACATCATCCTTCAGAAAGAGCAGATAAAGTATTTACATACATGAACACTAGGGCTGGGAATCACTCCTAATTTCCTCAATGGATTCAATTCACAAGAGCAAAAATTTATTCGATTCTGATTAATTTCAATTCAATATTGATTAATTTTCAGATATTTATGTCACATCTATATTTCTTGAATATAAGACATTCACAGATCTCAATTTTTATGAAACACTAAAGCAACCTTTCTACAGTGTGTATTTTAAATACATTTAATATTTATGTTTTCACGTCAGAAGCACTGGCATGTCACATACATGACATTTATTTGTGAAAATAACCCATGTTACATGTTAAACAAAACTGTGTTAACAGAAACACTACAGTCAAAAATAATGGCCAAATAAAAATTAAGCTTACTTTAAAAAAAAAAAAAATCTATCTTGTGCTTTATGAATCGATTATTGATTTTATATATATATTTTTTTAAAACCCAGCCCTAATGAACACACACATACTGATATGCTGTCATCCTTATTCACAGACTGGAGCATTTTACTAAGCAGGAGGAACCTGCAGTCCCTCAGTAAGCGCCTGAAGGAAAAATGCAGGATGTGTAGCATCTCTTCTGCTGACACTCCCAGCATCCTCAGCGCTTGTCTTGTTGCCATGGAGCCACAGGGTTCATTTGTTATCATGCCAGGTAAGAGGAGGGTTTGAACTTTATTAAAAAATGAAACCACTTCAAAGTTTGTGCTTTTGTTTTTACTTTATGTGCAAAAAGTCTAAATGCTCGTAATGTTTCCTGTGCAGACTCCGTGTCCACGGGTTCAGTGTTCGGTCGCAGCACCACTCTCAACCTGCAAACATCCCAGCTGAGCACGCCTCAAGACACATCCTGCACACACATCCTGGTGTTCCCCACCTCAGCCATGGTGCAGGTCAACACCAACACCTCAGAGCCCCTGGACATAAACTTCAACCCCATGAATTCGGGTACGTTTATGTGTTCATGATTGTGATTTTATGATATCTTAAGCAAATTATGTTGTGGAAAAAGCCGTGGAAGTCTTTCGGTTCCTGTTATTCAACTTCCAAAGATGCATGTGTCCACCAAGTCAAACTGCTCATCTTTCCCTGCAGACGGATCGGACGGCATGGGCATCTTTGACCTGTTTGGCAATGAGATGGATCATGAGATGGTGGATGCAGACCTCATCAACATCTTGCCCAACTCCCCCACAACCTCGCCTGTCCACTCTCCTGGCTCCCACTACCATCCGGGAGGAGATGGAAGCAAGGTCCGTCACCTTTTACAAAACTGAGTTACACACTAAGCTCACCGTGGAGCGTTGCGCTTTTTTAGCAGCTTTGTTGTATGTTTTCCCGCTCACTGATAAAGAAATCAGATATTCAGCTTGATGTCAAAAGCCTGTTGAATGAGATTTAATTATCATACATTCACTCAAAGATGCTGTGTTTTAGTTTTACACTGATTCTCAGACTCATATGACACCAAAGAGACTGACTCTTATTAACTTCAACAGGGCCAGAGTGCGGATCGAATGGAGTCCCACGAGGAGGCTCTGAACATCCTGCAGCAGCCAATGGCTTTGGGTTACTTTGTCTCTACAGCAAAGGCTGGACCACTGCCCGACTGGTTCTGGTCAGCCTGCCCTCAAGCCCAGAACCAGTGCCCACTGTTCCTCAAGGTGAAAAGAATCTTTTAACTACATTTGATGCTTCTTTATAATTATTTAATGTTTCTGGCTGCTACAAAAATCCAATTTCCTTCAGAAAAAACTTTGTTTTAACAAGCTGAATATTTCTCCTAATGTTGTCAGTTCTCAGACATTGTCTTTGAAAAGACTTAAAAAGCATTCAGTTAAACCCAAAGTCTTTCTTTCCCAGGCCTCTCTGCACCTCCATGTGTCTTCTGTCCAGTCAGACGAGCTTTTGCATAGTAAACACTCCCACCCCCTGGACTCTAACCACACCTCCGATGTGCTCAGGTATGAACTGTTTCCAAGCTGCCTTTCAGAATAAGGAGAAGGAAATCTGTCCTGTACTAACATGTTAATTTATTCTCCACATCAGATTTGTTCTAGAGCAGTACAACGCCCTCTCCTGGCTGACGTGCGACCCTGCGACCCAGGACAGGCGTTCCTGTCTGCCTGTTCACTTTGTGGTGCTCACACAGTTGTACAACTTCATCATGAACATGCTCTGAACTCTTAACGTGATCAAACTGCTGAGATTTGATTGGAGGAATCTCTCAGACAAACTGTGGATTTTTGTGCTACAAAGAATCCCAGACACTCGTAAAGGACCTCGCACTCAATCAGGGCAAACATGGAAGAGATGCCTGACTCCTCTACTTCCTCCTCCCTGATGTATCTCACAGAACGCTGACTGGAAAGTCCCAATCAATCAATCAGATGCCAAGAATCCATTTTAGCATTTTGGATGATCAAGGGATGTTTCATAAGGAGAATAAATTGTCTTTTTAATGACTGTAGATTGCAATCTATGAGATTTTATCTTAATGAAATGCCTGCATATATTATTTATTGTACGTTTTTAAATGTGGAATTTTTAATGCTTAATATCTTTTATATATTACAAATCCTAGAGGGTGTGTATATCTCACTGTAAAGGAATTGGTTTAAAAGTGTAATTTTCTCGATTAGAACACAGGAAAAACCTGTTCAAGTGAATTTGCTGTAGATTGCTTTTAGAATATTATTTTTTCAGAGGGTACAGACCTTTCTATTGCCATGCTGTAAAAATGAAGTAAAAGCTGGCCTGGGCATTTGTGTCCCACCCGACAAGTGGATGAGACTTACCTCTCTGTCTGCTTCGAGTCTCTCGCACAGTAACTCAATGAGCTCTGAAGGGGAATAAAAGGTACATTGTCAGATTATATATTTTATATAACAGATTTAGGTAATTGTGTGTGTATATGTGTACATATACTTGTGTGCCGCTACTGATGGTGCAGCTTATGTTTTAGGAATAAAGTGCGTCTACCTTACTAACTTTCTTGCTGACAAGTTTTGGATAAGTATGACCTTATGTGGTGGGGGGGGGTATACTCCTCGAGCCACAGTTTACAGTCAAACTAAATGAATTTAGAGTGTAACAAAGCAGCCAGAAGGAAGTGCAAATTTGATGAAAGATAATCCATACCAAGTTTATCTGTTGCCTACAGATTTTTCAAACTGTAGGTTCTTTTTTTTTTATTAGCAAAATGGATTTATTTACTAAACCAAATATGTTCATAGTCTGTAGTTGTTGAATAGTTTTCTGTTTATGTCTTACCTGTCACACACCTGGGGCCTGTACTACGAAGCTGGATTTTCTCTTATCGAGGTAACTTCAGGGTTAACCCGGGGTTTTCTGTCCTACGATGCTGGTTCACTTCTGATCGGGGTATATCACCCCGGTAACTTATGCTGGACGCCTAACCTGGTCCAGACCAGGTTAAGTTCTGAATAAGAGATCAATGAGAGGAAGCGCCATCCTCTTGACCAATCAGATCTCTTAGAAACTGTCCTGCCCATCCTGTTCACCTTAGAAAAAAAAAAGAGAGAAAGAAAAAATTCCTGTCCACCTCGGTG
>JAVQJG010025217.1:0-11235 GCA_036024015.1 Craterocephalus amniculus
TGGGCTGAATCACCGGTTGTTAATCGATGTGCCTGATCTCGATTGCTTCTGTTAAGAAGATCTTAGAGCGCGTTCCTAAGAAGGACCTAAAGAACGCCACTAAGAAGGCGTCTGGGAAAAAAGTCATAACTTAGCGCTCCTTCTTTGGTAAGATCTTCTCAAGATCGTTCGTAAATCTTAAGAACATTCTTATCTGGGAAACCCGGCCAATATAAGTTTTGACCACAAACAGAAAAGCTCTTCATGAATCTTTGGTGAATCTTTTCTGGTTCTAATCGTGCTTTGTCTTGTTGGCAGTGCTCGCTGAGGCTCTAACCTCTTCTTCTGGTCATTTTAATGTGCTGCATGCTAATACTGGTGTTTCCAATCGTGCACTTTACAGTGCCAAACTTAGCTCACACGGTAAAGCGACTGTCTTTTATATAAAACTGTCCATTGTTCCTCATATCAGCAGCACCTGGATTCATTTCTAGCTTGTAGCTGAGTGTCTCCCCCTGGTCTTAAAGGCTACCAGACCCACAAATGAGGGGGCAGTGGGGGAAATGGATATTAGATAAGGGGGCTCTGTACCAAAGAAGCAGCGCTTTAATGCAATAAGTGAGCTTCTGTAAAGCGTTAGACCACATTCAGTCAGTCGTTCGGGGAGTCACAGATGAGCTGGACACTGTTTGATCCGATACCACAGCTTCCAGTTAACCTAACTTTACATTGTTTTAACCCTTTCATTAATGCCATTTAAAATCTGTTTCCTATATATGCATGGGTGGGGATGGAAATTGTGTAATTTTTCTGCATTAGGGACATTAGTGAGTCATGCAATACACTTTCACTTACTGTAGAATAAATGTAAATATATGCATCACTGTAATAATCAAACTTTCTTTCATGATAAACAGGAAAAGAAAAACAGTACAGCCATATTTTTTATAGAATAGTCATATTTAAAAAAATATTAAGAGCATATTTAATTAATCATTTTGAGTTAAATATAAAAGTACACTAAATAAATTAAATGTACAATGTGAATAAGAAAAAAAGATCCCTGTAAAAGGCACTGTTAAAAGGGTTAAAATGTTTTATAGAAGACCACAAGTTATTTTAATCTAATAGAAACATTTGTATAGTTTTATTATCATCCTTTTAAAACTTGAGGTGCCCCAGTTAGGGGATGCTGAGGAAAAAATGGTGCCAGAAACAACCGTTTGAGACTTTCCATGAACTGTCTGAACTAAAATCTCCCATTTTTTCGACATGACTTCACCAGAGCTGACCTTTGCAGAGATAACATTTCCATAATATACTATTATCTGATAGAGCAGGGATCAGATTTCTCCGGTCAGGGTCCTGCAAGTTTTACGCTTCCACCTGAGTCTAATCGAAAGTCATGAAGAGGCTGATGCAGAGCCTGACAAGCTGCTGGAGAGTGAAGCTGTTTTAGTTGTTAGCGAGCTCTATGCTGCTTAAAGAAACTTTCTCAGAGTAGTTTGTGGGTAACACAGTAAAACAGTTTTTTCTCAGGTCCTGCAGATGCACGGCAGGTGGCTGGCGGAGCAGGTGTGAGCTGCTGGTTTAGTCTCTGAGCTCCTGCTGACGGATGTTTGTGTTGGAATGCAGGCAGAGCGAGGATTATCCGAGTAATCCGCTGATCCCGGCTGATCCTCAGCGATCCTCGGCCTCGTCCTTCACACCTCTGGATGCTGATTTATTCAGATGTGTGTGTCAGTGTGTGTGTAGCGTGTTGGCTCATTACTGCGCTCACTCAGATGGAAGATCATGCAAAGGTTTTTAAAGATTTACAGAAGAGACACAAGAGAGTGGAAAGTATGGAAGCCTGTGTCTGCCGCATGACATAAAAACATGTCAAAGTGTCTCGTGATTATGAGTTTGAAAGTGTTTATTGTGGCCTAAAAAGTAATATTTTTTAGATTAAAAGTCATTAATAAGTTTTAACCTCATAATAATGGCTTTTTATCCCCTAATTATGAGTTTTTATCTCATTTATTACTTTGAATATCATAATTTTTACTTTATCTCATCATTATTACTTTAAACTCATTTATTTTAAAGCTTATAAAAAATTTTTAAAATCTCAGAATAGTGACTTTTTATTTCATAATTATTACTTTAAACCTAATTTATGACCTCATTTTTTATCACTTAATTGATACTTTTGACACTCATTTATAACTTTAATCTCATAATTATGACTTTTTACTTTTTATTTCATAGTCATTACTTTAAAACTTACTTTTTGTCAAGGTGCACAATTGTGATCTTCTTTAAAATTTTAGAAAAGTGACTTTTTGTAAATAATTACATTATATCTCTCTTTTTCTCATAATTAATGCTTTACCACTCATTTGTTACTTTAATTCTTGTAATTATACTTTTTAATTCATTATTGACTTTTTATCTCATTATTATTACTTCAAAACTCCTGTATTACTTTAAATCTCATAACTTTGACCTTTCATCTCAAAATAAAAATGATAAGATTGTTTTTTAAGCAATCCAACTATGGAAACGGCTTACATTGAGAAAAACGGAAAATGTGGAGAAAGTTGTTCTGTGGTGAAAAGTTGTTTAATCTTAACATCTGGTAAAGAAAATATCTTTTTAAGAGCTTCCATTGTTGTGTTTGCTGCAGTGACAGCAGAATGAATGACAGAGTAACATTTCTGTGTTAACTCAGACTGAAACCTTCTTCCTCTTCTTCCTCAGTGTCTGGACTTCAAAGAAGGCTCGGTAACGGGCGACATGTGCGAGGATCTGTGCGTGCTCGGCCTGGTCGAGTACAAGCGCTGCCTCTACTACGAGAACGGGAAGAAGGTGATCGAGGCACGCTGGAGGGGAAACCCCGTCATCCTCAAGTCCAAACTGGAGAACTTCTCCTCCTACGAGCCGCTGGGAATGCTGGACTACCAGGTGATGTAATCTCCATCCCCGAACATTTAGGAGTTAAAAGTCGTTTACCGACTCTCTTCTGCTCAGCAGGACGCGGCTGAGGAGCTTTCCGCCCTGGATGTGGTTTTTTATGCCACTCTGGAGGTAAATCCCCTCAGATTCGCAGCTTTATGCTCTGTTAAACCCTGCAGTGACGTCTTCCTCTGAACGCAGGTACGAAACTCTTTGGGGCTGACTGAGACGGAGGATGATCAGGGAGGAGGGAGCAACGGATCTCTGGCCAAACTTTGGGGGAAAAAGCTAAAAATCGGGGAGAAGAGTTACTCCCGAGCAGAGCTGTCCTCTTTATGGTCCCTCCTGCAGCAGGAGGAGTACACCTTCCTCAGGTAACAGCGGAAATCTCTCCACATGGAGGGATTGAACCATCAACCCGAGAGAGTCCACACTGGATTTTATATGTGTGGAAATAAGTGGACTAGGGAGGGGTTCTGCAACGATTCTCTTAGCGATTCTCATGTAATTATTGAACGTAGATCAGATGGTTCCAGTTGGGACTTTAATTTAATTAATGCACCAACATTTGCATTGACATGCCAGCATCTCCATCACATTTCACCATCAAGGTTGATTTCTTGCTATAATATAACAGCTAACCGTTAACATGGCGACACTTCACAACAAAAGGCATTAAATAGTCCACTCTGCCACTTCTTGTGTAAAATGTAAAATTTTAAGGTTAAAAAAACCAACGGATAATGAGCAGGATAATCCCACCGAGGTCTCCATCAGGAGAAATGAATGAACTTTGTGGACTCTGCTTCGTGTGGGACGGTTCCGGTAATACACAGCTTGTTGGGCGTTATGCCCAAAGTTAACAAATTGGTTTACGTTTTGCGTAAACAAAATGTTTCAGCGTGTTAAAAGTATCCGCCCTTTAAGCTGACTGAAGCATTCCACGTGTTGCACCCTACCCTCTTCTTGTCCCTTCTGGTGAAGAATAGCCCCATGTTCGACTGCTACACCTTCGACGTCACGAAGTGTCTTGAGCCAAAATATGGAGCGTGCTGTGTACGTTACGTCACCACGCAAATGTATCGGACGTTAGCAGAATCGTTTAGACAGACAGACAGTGAATCCAGGGAATATAAACCACTGGGAACCGTTTATCTACAAGAACAGGTTCTTGAGTCCCATCCTTAAAATGGACATAGGTTGTTTTGTTTTTTTACAGAATTCAGAGCTTATCTATTTTATTATGTTACAGGAAAACAAATCAGCTGTTTTAATGAGACTTAAAAAATCAACAAAGCTGCTCTGAGTTCTGTAAAATCCACATCTGACATTCGCTGCTTACAGTATCTCAAGGATCTGAAGCTTTCTAACTCGTCTCATCGGTCAAATCCTGAGCTCTCATTTATCAGCTGTGCTTCTGCACAGCATCTGTATGTTTAGTGTGTAAGAACATCTGCACGCAAAGTGTGGAATGATAATCAGATGGAATATAATCTGAGTTTTTACTCCTTAAACACAATCGAGTGGTGAGGCAGAGAAAATGTGGATTCCAACTTTGCTGGATCCACAAACCTGCGGCGGCGGTTTTTCTTTCCTCAAAATAGCAATTACTCAACTAATTGTGTTTGAAGAGGACATGTGGCCTCATTTTTTACCAAAACACAAATATTTGACTCATCACAGCTCATGTTTTGGAAAAAATGTGAGTTAATTAGAATAATTGGTGAAACTGCAGCGATTTTTGATCATATTTTACTTCCCACAATGAATACATTTATGCTGTGAGCCCAGCAACAGAATAATATGAAGTTCATTTGTACATCACATTTCATGTACAAGACAATTCAGCGTGCAGAGAAAGAATTAAAAAGTATATTTAAAACAAAAAAACAAGACTTTTCAAAGAAATAAAAGAAAAGAAGAAACTTTATAGGTAATTAAAAGTAAAAGATATTAACCCTTTCATGCATAGTGTCCAGTGGACGACTATTTGATGCTGTTTTCTAATACTGTATATTCATGGGTGGGGATGGAAGTTTGTAATTTTGCAGCACTTCCCTCACTCTGTTACACTGTGTACATTATAGTTAAATGATAAATGCCATGTTACCGCTCCATGATACCAGAGATGGTCTACATTACATTACATTACATTACAGACAGACAGTGTCCATGTGATTTCATGTACACGGATGTTCCTGAACATTTAACATGTGTATGTCTGGTTTGTGTGTTTAATAAGTCCCAATTTAATTGCATCTACATGTATTTTCTATTTAATTTATAAAATGAAAAGCATTTTTCTTCAAAGCTTGATGAAAGCGTTTCCTGATGAGGAGACAAACTGATCCTCCATCTGCTCTCCAGAGTTCTGCAAGACCTCAGCAGGCACGTGGCGAAGGTCCTGGGCTCCTGTGGCCATTTCTACGCCGTGGAGTACCTGTCGGCCGGACATGCCTGGGACCAGAACATCTTCTCCCTGGATGAGGTGCAGGTTTCTGTGCTGCGGGATCAGAGCCGAGGCCGGTGGAGCACCAGGGAGATGGTGCACCGCATCGCGCGTAGCTTCCTGGACATGGCGTGGCACTTTGACAACGACTTCACCCACAAACTGCACCTCTGTGACATCAAACCCGAGAACTTCGCAATCAGGAAGGACCTGACGGTGAGTTTGTGTGTCAGAACAGATTGAATCGCATGAAAAGGAGCGTTTTTAGCCGGAAAAATGCTCCGCAGATGTGATTCATCTGCTGGGAATGTAAATCTGCAAACACGTTTTCATGCTTTGTGTAAAAAACAATTAAAACAAAAAAAAAAGCCAGACTTTTGAATGAAAGGAATGGCTCCACAAGATCTGGTTCCCTTCAAAGAGCTATGAATCCCATCATCAGGACAGAGGAGGAACGGCTGCAAATGTGTAGTTTATGCTGCAGCTCAGTTTTCACTGCCACCTACAGGCGTGCCATGGTACTAAATCGTTATTTTGCTGAGTCATGTCAACACTGTTTTTCAATCCTGCAAGGGGAAAAAAATGCAAAATTGGTTGCAGCGTTGCTGTGGAAACCAGACCTAAGACAGCTGTTGTGTTTCATCAAATCGAAGACATGAAAAGGAACATAAACACAGAATAAGTTTTTACCAGTTTCCTCGTAAGAAACCCCAGTAAACGGCTTAAATTCATAAGATCACATGAGGTAACGTGTTGGAATGTTGACTTGAATGTTAGAGGTGTTCATGCATGGTTTTGGTCGATGGGCTGCACATATCACAACTAGGTGCATACAGGTCGTATATACGGCCTCCACCAGTGACGAGACCACTTCCCTTTTATTTCACCAGTAAAAGTAAAACGCTCGGTTCTTCTTCTTCTTTGGAAAAGTCCATTTTCAACAAGAGATCCTTGTTGTTGGCATCTAAAAACCTGGAAACACAATGCACCCGGTAACTTGGCACTTTCGGAGTGTAATGCTGTGTACTCCCCCTAGTGGTGCCCACCAGCATCGAGCATTTTGTCTGCATTGTGCCTTCACCTGCAGCAAATATTCACACAAACACATACGCATCAATGCCTATGTGGCAAACAGACTCTAGGAACTTTGTGGCAGCCATGATATTTACACAGAGGCATTGGCAGTAGCAAGTAGGTATTTGCAGCCCTTAAACCACTTTGGACAGCCTCACCTTCATAGAAAGCAACATGCTATGAGCAGGAGTAATATCCTGCATGGCTTTAGCATTGTCTCAGGTTAGCTGCTGAAATGTTGCTGCCTGTAAAATCAAATACCACAGTTTTATCCAGAGAGGCATCTTGTAATGCTTTGAATCAGGTGTTGGTGTAAAAGATCCGTTCTGTGTCCGTTTCTGCATCACTTTCCTAATCCGTCTGTATTAATCCTGCGGGTAAAAGGAATTAGCATTAATTTTTGGAGCCCCGATGGATAGAAGTCCATGGCCATGCTGATGAACAACTAAAAGCTTTTTCAGGATAATTTCCTCCTTCCTTGCTGCAACATCTTTTGCAAAATATATGTTCTGTGTTGTGGTTCGAGAGGAGGCGGGGCTTAGTAGCAAAGTGTGACTTTCTATCTATTTATCTATCAAATCTTTATTTTTCCATTGCACCACGTGTGTCGATCGATGTATTTCACTGAATTATCTTCCGACTCCAAACTGGACCTAAATAAATCTGCTGACCATTGCAGAAGCTTATCAAAACAATGACTCAGCAAATGCTCCCATCATCTAAGCTAAAAACCCTCCTGCGCTAATAAAGCTTTTCAAATCAAATGCCAAATCCCAGCGACATCAAACTCAGCCCATTTTTGGTCATGACTGTGAATATTTCAGAAGTTCAGAAACTCCTGTAGGAATAAAAAAAGAGAAGAAAAAACAAACAAAGTCTGGCGGAAATTCAGCTCATCTAAAAGTTTTCCATGAGCTGAAAACAAACATTTTCATCATGAACTCAGACGTAATGACTCTGTAATCAAACTGAGATGGATTATCAAACATTATATTAGAATTAATCGCTGGAATTTGCTTATTTCTGCGGCTGCCAAAGCAAACCGGACAATCTGCGTTTTCCTCCAGTCAAACATCAAAGCAGTCTGTGACTGAGCAGCACAGAGAAAATCAGGCAAAGGTCTGGTTTCAGAGTTTTACGGCTCACACGGCAGCCTGAAAGTAATTCTCTAGCAATAATTAGAAGTGAAATGAAATGATTACTGAAAAATGAGGAGTCAAAGAAAAACAAACCACTAAATGAGATGTTTGTTTCTTCAGAAAATCCAAACCAGAGGCGTGTTATCGGCCTAATTGTCAATAAAGTCTGAACTCCCACATAGAAAAAAGCTCCCAGCCTCTTTGTGTTTATCTGATTTAAATAATTTCTTCTCATGAAGATGAAAAACACATCAGTGTGTTTACAGATTCATGCTGGTAAGTCCCTCACATGTAAACAAATGAAGACAATTAGGCGGTTAAATCTTCTCCTGCTGTCGGCGGTGGTGTTTACTTCCACAGCTCCGGCAGCTTCAGCAAACACAGAAGCGGATTTATGTCCGGTAACCTCCTCCCGACACAAACGGATGGTGTTACACTGCATCCTGCACACCCTGTCAGACCAGTTTCTAATAATTACAACTTTTTAAAGGATCATTCAACTTGGTCATTGTTTTCTGATTTGACAAACCGGTCAGCCAGGCTGAAACAGACTGTAAAATCCATCAGTTTCATCTCATTTAGTCGACGAGTTGCTGCTCCAGAGCCTCCTTATGAAGTAATATGTTTTCTTTTTAATCCTTTAAATATCAGACTAAGAAAAAAGTTATATAAGCTAAATAATATTAAGAGTCTGTGTTTGTTTGTTTTCAATCAAAATGCTAAGATAACAGTTAATAATGCAGTACTAGGGAAATGCGGATTGAATTTTAATCCCTATGAGGAAATTCAGTTTCATTAAGACAGTTACAGTGCAGCAGTTACAAAGACAAACATTAAGTATATAAGGACTTAATAAAAGCAGTGCAATCATAAAGTAAAAGGATAAAAAGCAGTCATAATAACATAAATGACACAATAATATAATAAATAAATTATATAAGCTCACTCATTTTTAATCATTATTGTTATTATAATTGTTGTTGTTGTTTTTATTATTATTATGCAGTTTAATCTTCATTGGTTGTTGCTTCAATCTTGAAAAGCAGGTACAAAACAATTTTTCACAGAAACACTGACACTTTGTAACCCTGATGGCAAAATACTTTTTTTTTTTTTTGCATGAAGACAAACCGAGCTGTAAAAGCAAAATAATAGACAAATACGTAGTTGTACATTTATTTATTTCAGTAAATAAATAGTGATCCATCCCTGCAGTTATTCTGCTACCGCATATTTCCGTGCAGATTTCAGAAATCCCAAATTCAATTGGTAATTTTAGGCTATTTTAAAAATTATTTGGTGATCCATTGAAACTTATCTTACCACCCCCAGTTGGAGAACCAGGACATTGTTCCAAAAGGTAAAAGTAGTGGGTCTAGTTTGAGCTTTACACAGTTTCACATGGACTCCAACGAGGAAACAGTTAAATATTATCGAGCTTCTCAGATGGAGTAATTTTGGACAATGGATAGATGAACTTTAAACCCATAGGTTTCTGAAGAGTATAGAAGCTCATTGGGAGGAAAACCCAAAAATGGCCAACGAGGAGGAGCTGAGACGGGGACTGTGAACGTGGGGAGGGATGAGCAACGAGCTAACAAAGCTAACCCGGAGCTAACGGGAGCTAACCAGTTAACGGAGGAGGGCGAGCTAAAGATAAGAAGCACTGTTAGCCTGCTAAAAACCGCGTATGTGCTACTCTTGGCATCGTAAAGCTAAAATGGTTTTTTGTACCAGGCTGTAAACATGTTTCACTCTGCCGTAAAGTTGGTCGTTTTAACATGGGAGTCAATGGGAGTCAAGTGGCCCCTAGTGGAGGAGGGGGGACCTGCAATTTCCTGCACTTACCCGGAGGTTGCTGCTTAGAAGAACCTCCCATTTTTATCCACAATTTGACAAAATTCACTTTCCTTTGTTACACTTGATACAAACTCAATGAATATTGCAATTAAAACTGTAAAGTTCTTTGCCAAAACACAATAAGTCAATTTAATTTCAGGAAAATAATTACAGGTTTGCATAAGGAACCAATACATTTAAAACAAGAAAATAGAAAAATTTGACAGAAAGTGTTGATATTGCAGTGAAAATATTATTTTTAAACTTGGCTTTCACAGCGTTTTTCTACATGATCATTTGGAGCGGACCAGGCTAAATCCTGTGTTACTGGTCTGGCCTTGCTCCGGTCCTCACTGGGGCTCTGTCTGTCTCCTGCAGGTGGTGGCGATCGACGTGGACATGGCGTTCTTCGAGCCGAAGATGAGGGACATCCTGGAGCAGAACTGCAGCAGCGACGACGACTGCAGCTTCTTCGACTGCTCGTCCAGGTGTGATCCGGTCAGACGCAGGTGCAGCCCCCGCCGCAGGAACAGCAACCTGCAGGTGAGGAGGGCCTGACGGTCCCTCAGACTAAATCTGCTTCATTATTCTGGACGTGTTGCTTTTTTTGGACGGGAAGCTCTGAGGCCTTCATGTCTTTGCACTCCTGAGGAATTCAGGGCGATCAGTCTTTCACAGCTTTTAATTATCCCTGTACAGAGAGGAATGAGTGTGGAATGATAATAACCGAGCCCGCCGGCCTGATGGGAGCCGCTGATGAGGAGGAAATCTCTGAAAAACATCTTCTGTCCTTTCTTTTAACACGCTTGAAACGTTTTCAGTCTCACATGTTTTTTTGCAGGAGAAACCTTTACCATCATTTATTGATCTAACCGATGCATGAAAGTTGAAAATAATTTGTACTGATACTATTCCAAATGATTCATCATTTTTCTTTTAAACATGTCAATTCCACATAGTATTTCATTTTTAGGGAATATAATAATATAATATTCAAATATTAGATTATACTATATATCTAATACATTATTTGCAACTTTTACTATGGGAGCTGAGAAATAGTTGCAATTATCCAATACTTTTCAAGTTAGAATTTCAGTAACTCAGATGACAGAAGAAGATTTCTGATGATTTCAGGAAAATGTATAATAATGAGAAATAAAGTGTTTTTCCAATTATAAAAGCAATTATAAAAGCAAAAGTGTCCAAAAGTTTTTCTTTTTTGGCTTTTCTTTCTGTCATTGTTAACTTCACCCCATGTCAGTTTTAATGATCTCTGCTCCAAAGCTCCTGGTGTGAGGAAACCCGTGTCTGGTCTCCACTCTTCACCAGAGTGACAGGCCAAAAACAACATGTTATAATGTGACAAATGATTTTTAATTCATTTCAGTGGTGTCATGTGACAAGTTAGTGTGTATTCCTGTTATACATGCAGCTGCTGTGCAGAGAGGCCTGTGGTGGGAAACGCCAACAAATTTAGAGTTCAGTTACTAAGTGTGGTTAACCTGAAATCTTTGTGTGTTGAATATAAAATATTTTTTCTTAAATAGCTTAAATTACTAAGAACAATATAGTATTGATAATAGAATATATTTATTTATTTTATCCTTTTAATGTGTCTTTTTTGTTTTCTATTTTAGCCTTTCTATTGTACCTATGGTTTTATTGTTCATACTGTAAATCGTCCTTGGGTGTCATGAAAGGCGCTATAAAATAAAATGTATCATTATTATTATTATTATTATTATTATTATTATTATTATTTATTTATTATTATTATTATTAATAATAATAATAACAATAATAGTAATAATAATA
>JAVQJG010025222.1:0-12478 GCA_036024015.1 Craterocephalus amniculus
AAAAGTCTCTTTCAAAGACACATAATGGCAACACACAGGAAATTACATAGAAAATGAATACGGGTCATTTTTGACCCATGTTGCGCATTAGAGGGGTAGTGACCAAAAAGTGTTTTTTATATAAAAACTCAAAAAGGAAAGAATAAAATAACGATGTTTTTAGATCAAAAACAAGTTAATTGAGGAATACCTAGAATTCTGAATGTTTAAATTAATTTACTACGAAGACACAGAAAAGAAAAACTCATCCGGGTCACTTTTGACCCATGTTACGCATTAAAGGGTTAAGAGAAGTCCTCGTAACCACACCACTGACTCTGTATGGCTACATTAGATGTCCCTGCATGACATTTTGAGTGAAGGTTTCTTCAGCATTAATGTCTGCTACTCTAAAAATCACAGTTTAAACTAATGTGTTGTTTTCATTTTAGCTTTCTGGAGCACTGAATTTTATTTACAGTCTGTAAAAACAGAAAAAGTAAGAAAATCATCTTATTTGTAGTTCATTCTGATGAAAAATGTTAGAAATGCAAGTCAGGCCCCAGATTGTCCACCCAGAGTTCGGCTGATTTGCTTTGGGACCACACGCAGCACTGAGTGTGCTGCAGGGGATGAAGGTAATAGATCCTGGAGCCATTGAGGTCTGCATGACTTTTATGACAGTTTGACTTGATAAGCCGAAGACATCCCGTATAATTGTATTAGTGGTGGAAATTAATGGTGATCATTAGAGTTCTTTCTTATTGTTTCTGAATATGCAGATCTTACGATGTTACCTTCGTATCAGAAGCTTCAGGATTTTATTACATGGCTTGAAAATAATCTGTAAAATGATAGGTGCTTAAAATTTTGAAAATCAGTGGGGTTTGTCCTACAGGGACATTAATCCCTCAATGTTCTTTATTTTAGATGAAAGAAGCTTTAAAAGAAAGTTCCACAACAATCTACTGAATCTGAAGCAAACTAAAAATAGGTTTTTCTAGCCAGAAACTTGCTGAACGTCAATAATGAATTGTTCCGACAATGTTTGAGGCTTGCAGACTTTTAATGATAATGGAGAAGAAATGTAGAATCAGGACAGACAGCATCAGCAGAAACATCAGTTAACACTCAGAGAATAGAGAATAAAGATAAAAGATAAGAAAAATGCTCTGTAAATATCTTGAGAAATATATATTTGACAAAAATTAAACATTTTGTTTCTGTAAGAGTAGACTCTTGACTCACTTTGAGATAAAAAAATGGTTTGAAAACATATATTGCAAAACAATGCATGCAAATTTATTTAATTGGAGTCTCCTATTTACTGGGAGTTTTAAATAAAAGAGAAAAAAAGACTCATTGATGTCACTTCAAAACTATGTTTAGAAAGTTATAAAAATAAAATGTGTTTTGAAAATGTAGATGTTTGGCCATGCAAGTAAGGCTTTATCTAATTAAATATGCATACATTTGATTTATGTTTTATAAAAAAAATAGATAGAAATAAATGCCAACATTCATATTTTGGATGTTTTGTTACAGAAGGAAAAAGTCCAAAAATCTCTGGTCTGAAAAAGAAAAGATGCCCTGTCTCATGAGTCTTGCATTAATCAGCTGGAGCTGCATTTAAATATTTTTATCATTTTCAGAGTTAGAACAAGTACATGGTAAGGTCTCTCCCATTTGCCATTTTTCTTTCTGTTGCTGTTTTAGATAGTGAAGAACATTGAGTTGTTCATCAACTACAGCCACAATCACATATGAACTTTGTGGTTTTAAATTTGTTTTAGACCATCTACTGTACAAGACAAATGATACAATAAGACCACAACACACCCACATGTGTGTGTTCAGTCTTATATTGGACTGTTTACACCTACAGTATAAATTCAGATTATTTTCACACCTTACAGCAATTGTTTATCTATAGTGTGTGCTTGTGTGTAAGTGTGTTTATCATCATGCATAAACATGCATACTTCAATATGTGTCTGTGTGTGTGTTGTGCATGCTGTTTTTGCACTTATTTTGTTTTTTTCGTTTTTATTTAATATCAGCCCTATATACCAAGCTAGAGGAGGCGTTAGCTTGCAAGGTACATATATGTTTTTTTCCCAGTGACATATATGGGAAGTGAAAGAAAAATCATAATAATAAAACTTTATTGTGTCTCCTTTTATTTGAAAAGGGAAAAATCAATAAAAATGAAGATTTTATGATAACTGTGTGATGTCGTTTGTGATTTACACACTATAATACAACACACTCCGTGACCCTGAATAGGATGAAACGGGTATGGAAAATGAATGAGTTCATGCATGTCCAATATACTCCTGTGTGCAGAAAGGTTGCTTCAATGCTGCTCCTATTTTCACTATGAAATAATCCCAAATTGATGAAGTAATTACTAAAGTAAAGGGCAAAAAATGAGCAAATATGTAGCACCTGCTTGCATTGCACACTTAAAAGAATATATTAATTAGGGCATGGCAGGTCTAAGACTACATTCAGGTCGTCAGGTGAACTGCACATGCACAATCAAGCTGGATAAAAAAAGCGGCATATATAGGCCCATGTATGCTTTATAGGCACATCAACACTCTCTGGTTATTTTAGTAGAGAGAAAGAAAGAAATGTGGGGAGCACGGACTTCATTATTCTCTACAACAGATTGAGCTTCCAGCCATGAAAACGCTGGTATTGCCATCCAGTAGTTCAGAGAAAAGTATTACTTCAAATAAACATTCTGTTTCCCTCTGCTGGGCTTTGTGAATAAATGAAATGGAGAAGGAACAGAGGGGTTTTCTCCTGTGATTGGATGCAGATGTGAGCGCTAGTCTGGGTTTGGTTAAAGTCCTGCTGCCAGAAATATTTGCAACAATTCAATTAATAGAGCTGTTAGGAGCAAGGCATTTCCTTGTCACCATGTCAAGGTTTCAGAGCGGATGTTTCACATGCCGTGTTTTCACTGCGCCTTTAGTCTATTCAGCGCCGAGCATATACACTCATCTGAAAACAAAACTCTGTAACCTGAGAAAGCTGAGTGAAAAGCTACAGGGGCAACATTAAATGATTCATTTAAACTTGAATGTAGACTTGGATTTACAACACCGTTTATCAGTTTGCATTATAAAGGCTTGTTTCCAGGCTCGCTTATGATGTTAACGTGTCTTTCACTTCCCAATCAATCTACTGAAAAAGGTGATGGATAGAAGGTGTCTCCGCCGCGCAAACAAAAACAGATACAATCTGAAATCTTTGCGAATGAAGTCTGCCAAGTATAAAAATGTAGCACGCGCGGTGGAGGCTTGAGTAGTTTAGAGTGACCTCATCATCCATATCTGCCTCAAATCAGCACATGTGCATGTTTAGCACACTCATGTCCTCATTTCCTCCACTGCCCTCACAACTCCCTTTCACCACTCTGTCTTTTCTTCTCTCTCTTTATCCTTTTCCTCCCCCACTTCTCTCTTCTCCCCTGTGCCCATCTGCGATCAAATCATCGTATGGAGAAATCCTGGTGATCCAACAGGGCCAGGCAGAAAGGTCACGGAGAGGGTCTGTAAAATGGATGAAGCCTAATGATTAGCTCAACCTTTACCTAATCAATAATCATTTATCCAACAATATCACCGGCAGCCATAGCCCAATTTGCCATTAACCTCAGCGGTGAGGCGAGAGGCAGTATTGTTTCCTCTGGCAGCTTTATGGCACTCAGATGAGTGGTCGGGCTGGGAAGGAGCTTAGGGTTGGATCTTGATGGCTCAGTTCCTATTAAGGGACTGCAGGTATTTTAGCTTAGTGCTGTCACATAATTACCCTTTTGAATGATTGACCGTGACACTGACCATACTGTTGAAACTGTTGAACAGGGTGGCTTTCTATATTTGGAAAGATAAAGTAAAATGTTTCTAATAGATATTTATTTATAAACACATGTAGAAAATATGTTAAATTATAGGATGTTAGTGTGAAGGCTACATATTGAAATAAAAAATCAAACATGCAGCTCGCTGTTCATTTCTTCACAGAATTTTAAAGAAAGAAATCTGTTTAATTTAGCATGTATCACTTTTACAGCATGAAAGAGTGAAAAAGCTGCCAGATGTAATGCGACATGGAGAAGGTTTCTCCCTCCGTCTCCCCTTCAGCAGCAGCAGCAGCGTTGCCTGTCTCCTCTGTGTCTCTCTATGATGCCATCTTCGTCATAACCTCTCCTTTTTTATTGCCTTTAATGACTCCTTCTCTCATTTCATTAATACTTTATCGATTCTTCCTGACATTGCCTGAATTATTTTCCAATTACAGCAAATAAAATGGAAAAATCCATTGTATATGCATGCCTGCATGTGTTTGTGTTAAAACTATCTTCACACATAAAGCAGATATCCATGCATGTTTCAGGCGGTAGGATATGAAGTTTTTCTTCCCCTCTATCTTTACAGTCAAACACACTCTTTCACAGCAATTTTCGCATGTATTCAAACTCACACACAGCAGAATTAGAAGAGGATGGCAGAGAGAGAGCGGTAAAGGTCGCATGAAGCTAATGGCTGCAGCTTTCTTACATGTAATAAGTTCAGACTTTTTGGACCTGCTGGTGTTTTACAGAGGAGCAGGGACCAGACGTGAATGGAAAACACACCAACAGACTTTTATAGAGTGCTGTAGCGGCACACAATTGGCAAGGGGAAAAGGATACACACACACAAACACACACACACACACACACACACACACACACACACACACACACTCATAGATATTGTGAAAAAAAGGAGAAACAACTGGATCGTTTAATGTGAAGTATTCAGACTGTGAGGGATGGTCTCCGAAGCAGATTCAGTGGCAAAATTGGCCTCAGAGGTCCATCAGATGGGTCTAGTTAATACCCACAGGTCATTAATTTCAACAATTATTCAAACCCATATCAAAGACACATATGGAAACTTTTCTTTTTCAGCATCAGTTTGGCTTGTCTGATAACACACTGAAAAGACACATTAGGTATGTGTGTGTTTTAAGGGCAAAATGCAGCAAGATCTTTTAGCTGCGCTGGAATCTTCAGCTTTTCATCATGTGCTGCACATGCATCAATGCATCAGTTCCAGTTGTCCAGTTACACCATATTGCAATGAATTTGTGCCGGCCAGGGATGTTAAACATCCTGATTCTGACACAAATGCATCAAGCATCTTTGTCATCAGTCCCAGCTTCCAAGTCATCCTGGGATGGAATCAAACTAAACCCTAAATACTAAAGTATTTGCTGTTTTGTTTTTGTCTCTGAAAATGAGATCCACATGTAGTCTGATTAGTGGACGTTTTGTCTCTGAGTGCATGTGCGGCGCGGTATGTTCTGACCTCATACTATAAAGAATTGTATTTACAGTATGTCCACCACCTTGAATGCCTGCCTTCTTTTTTAAGTGTGTGTGTCGCTGAGTGTGTATATGTGCCTGTGCATGTCCTGACCTCTACTGGCCCTCTCTCTGTCATCCCTCCTTTAAGAGTCAGTGTGATATACAGAGCTCTAATTGTCAGGTCTGGCCCCCACATTCCTTGCCCCGAACAACCTACCAACAGTGTGTCACTTTAACAACCGCAAATTATCACTGCGATGGAGATCTCGGCTTCACACTCGCTCTATGAGAATATAGATACATTTCCTTCAATAAATTACCCCTTCCATCCACCAGCACTCTCCAACCACACACACACACACACACACACACACACACACAACTCATTACCTGTCCACTGTCCTACTCTCTCTCATATTCGCTGCTCTTTCGCTGACATTTTTACCACAACATTATTGTGTCTGCCTAAAGATGGGGAGCATCTGCCTAAAAGGGGATGAGATAAATCTAACCCTTTGTGTCATTTGACCAGGGTGCTTGATTCTTAGAGAGCTGAGGAGTTGGTGGCCACAGATAGAGGAAGAGGATGCTCTGCTGACTTCAAATCTTTTTTTAGTTTCTGTATTCAAAGAGCATGTACTTAATGCACTGCATTTTTTACTTGTTTTTTTTCTAAGGATTTTCTAATGTATTCTGTCACATTAAGCATCTATTGTAGCAGATTATCACTGACATCCTAAAGCTCACTTTGAAAAACCCTTAAAAACGGCAGGAGAGTGCTCAAATGTTGGAGCAATGTCATTATCAGACTGGACCATTAGATCCCCTCCTGCCATGTGGTTCATTTTTATATCAGCACAAAACAAAAATAATTCCAACCACCCAATCGGATGCAGCCTAAGTACTTCAACATGCTCATGCAAAGCAAAGCAGTCTTCTTCTCCAGCGGACGGGATGCCACGTAAGTGTTTCAGTCTGTCTTTATAGAAGTCTAGGCCAGCTCCGCTACAGGCTCAGCCAGGACCGGGGGTTCTGTGTAATGAAACACAGACTGAAAAAGGCTCTTGATTGATTTCCTACATCTTGATTTGATATCCTGAATTAATTACTTGAACTTGAATAATATATAAAGGAAAAATAAATGTAGAACACTCAGGGGAAACAAGGAGAGCAATTCAGGGCTGTGGCTGCAGCTGGGACTGCTGAACAGATTCTGCATCTCTCAGTCAATCTGATCCCCAATTACTTTGGAAGAGTGTGTATGTGTGAGTGTGTCGGCATGTTGGTTGGTTTTGCATCACTTATGTTGGAGAATGTTTGGTTTGCTATGTAGGTTTTATTTGCGAGGCAGTGAAAAAAGAGAATTTATGTTGCTGACTCATTTTAGTATTGCTTACTTTTCCCAATGTCTCACACAAATACATACAAATGCACAGAGGATGTAAATATGTGTGATAACACAAACCTTCCATATCAGATAATCAGAAATAAAAGAATGAAAGATTGTGTATTACAAAAAAGATAATGGATTGTGATTTACTGGAAAATGGGAATATATATATATATATATATATATATATATGTGTGTGTATATAACTTTTACATTGGATTGCATGTGCATTGTCTTCAAGTTTACTGTTTGAGTTATTTAGTGCAATTTTAATGTTTTTAGTCTCACTGCTAGGAATCCCCCCCTCCCCAGCCCTGTACAGCAGCCCAGCCCAGTCCTACCAGAAAACATTTGTCTGCATCTGTAAAGTGTAACAGTGTGACAATCTATTGTTAGATATCTACATACTTTTGCATGTTTTTGTGCACTTATTTATGTAGGGGATTGCACGAGGGAATCCCCTAACCTTGAAAGTGCATGTAGGAAGATGTGAAATAATGTGGATAACAGATGCAGTGAGAAATAAATCCAATTGTAATCCAAGTGACTGTAAAACACAGATTAACATAAATCACATTATTATAGCAACACAAATAAAAATGGCAGAACTTGATACTTTTGAGCCCCCTAATGATGGCTAATTCAGCATCATTCCTTGCAATCAGTCTCTTCTCTGAGCTCTCTGTAGCCAGTTAAATCCAGGCTGATGTTGACGTCTGTCTTGTCTCTTGCTCTGTCCCGTACTAGCTTTCTTTTAAAGCAAAATGTTGCTGTCATGTGATGCCCCGGGCTGGAAATAAAAGTTATCAAGTGTGGTTTCTCATCTTTGGGATGCTGCAGGGCAGGGACCTCCAGGGATGTGCATTATAAATGTCAGTGTGCCATCAAAAAGAGTCAGAAGTCAGTTTTAAGGTCAGAGGGTTATGTAGTGCTACAATAGTTGTATTCATGTTATTCCAATTCAGAAATCAGCTGGACTAAATCCCCCACCCTGACTAGAACGGTAATAATACTGCCCTCATATCAGCAGAAAGGCTGCTGCCACAATGTCTCTCTACAGACTACAACAGCCAAAGAATGTATGCATTGGTGGGAACCTCTACCGTACCATGCTGTACTGAAAACTAATTCCACCTGCTTGCAGTGTGGTCATTAAAGAATCATTCATTCATTCACTAAGAGGAAGAGCCCAACTGCATCTGTGAACCAACTGCAAAAAATCTACAGAAGCATAAAAATGAGAAGCATTATGAATTTGAATATATTAGTAGGATAACCCCTTGAGATGGTACATCTCATTTTCCAATGGGTCCTCAACACAAACAGACAAATACACAGATAACAAAATACAATCCACACTTAAATTTTCTCTCAAAAATGTGTTTTCACCTTACTTTAAAGAGCCACAGATTACACAAAAGCCAGTGAATGTGGTGAGGCTCGGTTAATCAGCAGTTTCTTTTTCCACATTGTACAGTATGTAAATGAAAATATGACTGAGTTCCCAGTTATCTAAAAAAATCAGCAGACCGTTCATAAATCATATTTGTTACTTTAGCCTTAAATGAAAAAGTTAATACTTCCTCAGATTTAAAAATTTTGGATTGTGTGTGTAGCTTTCACCCTTACAGAACTACCTAAGTATTTAGTTTCCAACAAAAAAATCTTCTCCAGCAGTGCTGCAGTGTAATCTGTGTATAGCTCATTTTTTATACATATCCAGAGAGGCGGCTTTATTCTGTTGTAGCATCAGAAGAAACATTAAACACTCTTCCTGCTCATCTCCTCCTCTCAGCCAGGACAAGAAGGATGAAGGGGAGTTGAAAGATGCCCATGGAAGATGGGTGTGGGGCTATCAGGTTCAATTGGATGACTATACTCTGCCTCCCCTCACTGCCACCTATTTTGTTCTCCCTCTTTCACTGCTGACACACACATTATATAGAAGAGGACGACGGCCACACAGATGCTGATTTACAGGCAGCTGGAACAAATCAGTCACTAAAGTTCAGACTAATATAGCCTGCAAGCTTCCCTTTCACTGTCCTGTGGCTGCCTTGCTCCTGCCTCCTATGAGCCTTACTCTCACCATGTTGTCAAAGTTTTCATCCCTCCATCTTTGCCTATAGCTTCAGATTCTAATCTAGGTGAGAAGCAAGAAGGGGAAAATCTTGAAATTCCATCGCTTCCAGAAAACTTTGACAAGTATTCATTGTAACTTTACTTCACCCTCTCAGCTGGAGACCTCAGCGAATGACACTTTTATATGATGAACTGTTCTCAAAATGCCACAAACGCCCTTAGATGAGCTGCACTTTAATCTTGGAATATGCACTCTCTTGACAGACTTTTCTTCACCAACACACTGAAAACACAGAGACTGAATATATCTAAACCCAAAAATGAATAATTACCTGTGGTTATTTTAGGATAATTGCTATAACTTATGATAAATACTGTTTTTCTTCCAACCACTTTTATGGCGAGGATTAGCAGTGTCATAAAGAACGAGGCACGGCTCTTAATCATCGGGACAAATACACCATTAACTTTTGAATTCATTTCCTGAATCTGCATCCGCTATGGTAAACTCTCCCTCATTATGGAAGCAGATGCTTTAAAAGCCAGACTGGATGGGATCAAAGGCCAGCGAGAGAGAGAGGGACTGGCTCCCTTGCTCACCGCTTTAGCTCATTTTCATTATCATTCACTGACTAAAACATCTATCGCATTATGCATTAACAGTTTAAAAGCTCCTCTTTTCCTCTGCCTCTTGAACACTTTTTCTGTGGAAAAAAAAGAAAGAAAAGGATGTCATCATGGCCGAATCATAGCAGAAAGCCTCACATCAATTCCATCAAATCATTTGTACTAATGATGACAGCTCTGGTGCTGACTTTTGTAAAAAGGTGAGACTCACAGAAAAGTGTGTGCATGTGCACAGCTGCAAACACAGAATAAACTAGTTCATTTTCTTTTTCTAGAACTCACAAAGTCAAGCCAATACAGTGGATACAGTTTATATGTGTGCCTGTGTACTTGGCAAAGGCCAGGGAGCTGAGGAGGCTGATGGTAATGTATTTTTCTACAAACAAGAAAGATTGCTGAATCCCTGCCTCCTGGAGCATGGGGGCCTGAGGGGGGGGGAGCAGAAGAGTGCATAGTGATGCTGGGAATTCAGGTATATGGATGGCCTAAGGAGGTTTCCATCATTCATAAAGCACGGCCGCCGTACGCGTCCTGACGCCGAATTGATCTTGCAAAAGAAGCAGGGTGGCAGAGCGACCACTTCATTAGTCTCCCCGAGCTACAAATCACCTGCTAGCGCTGCAGCACTCAGAGGGGCCAGTGTTACCAAGGCTATATTACTAGACTACAGCCTCACCAGTCTAAAGTGACCAGCCATACACGCAGCCATTATGACTGAGTTATGAAGCAATGCAAAAGTACTCTATACATGCAAGACGACCGTTTGTAAGAATCAACACTCACATATGAGGTGTAAGTGCAGCATAATCCACCAAGTCAAATACAGACTGAGGCTTATTTGCTTCTTTCTCTGTCAGATCTTTTTTCGGTATTACAATTGTTTTGTTTTATTAAAATAGATATAAAAAGCAAGGCAAGGCGAGCTTTTTCATAAAGGATATTTAATGTGGAAGACAATTCAAAGTGTTTTTGTAAATCATTAAAAGCTTTTCAGCGGTAAATAAGTAAATGGGAGCACAGTATATATGGGCAGAATATCATTCAGCTGCATTGTTTCTTCCGTTTTGAATCGACTACCGCAGGAGAAAACTAATGAAGAACAACATATGGAATTTAAAGTACATATGTCCCTGATCTAATGAGATCTTACCCCGTAATACACAGTTTTACATTAAAGGAGAAACCTGTGAAGCACACGCTTTGCTTCCTTCTGATTAACTTTCTGCTCTGATATCTCAAATTATTCAAATGTTTTTGGTCTTAATGACATGTAAATGTGTATGTTTCAGATGTAGCAGTGGGTTTGTTTTTTCTGCTGATGGTTGTTAAACTTTGTATATTTAAGCTCTAAACTTTTGCATCAGTAAGAAATCTCTGACTCTAAGATTTAGATTTATGGAAACTTTTTCAGTATTTCTGTCCCTCCTACACACACACCACAGACACACATACAGTGCACACACACAAACAGACACACATTGTTGCTTGAGTACTTTTTTGAACAAATGTGGCTTTCATGTCACAATTCATGTAGAACTCAATTCTCAAACATACAAATGAAAACAAATTAATTTCTGGAAGAGAGAAAAGAAATTTAAGGGTACCTCAATGAATAAACAAAATATTTGTTGGATCCATGAAGTTGCATTACCCCTTCTCCACACAATGAGAAATATATGGAAGCAACAGAGTACAGTAAAGTGTGTATAGTGATTTCTTGTAAAGGATGTCCTTTGTTTTATAAAGTAGAGCAATACTTTTTGACATTTTTGTTTTTACATTATTTATGCAGCTTCCAACAAAACTTATCACAAGTTATTGCTCCAAGAAATGTATTTTCATACACACTTCTGATTTCAAATCCAATAAGCCTGATTGTAGCCAAGTTTTAATTTATATGGTGCCAAAAAGCTTTGAGAAATTTATCTGAACACAACTGCATTATACATCTAAATGAATAGATACAATGGTAATATATAAGTGCTTAATCAGAAAAGAGAGAAAGATAGCAAACTTAACATTTTCTAGCTGTTGGGTAAAATTCAACCCTCACCTTTCAGATGTTTTTTGAAGTGTGAATGACTGAATAAACAATGCATTTGGTTAAAAAGCAATGAGAGTGTGGTTCAGCAGCAACACCTCGGTGACCCATGCAAATAGTGAACAGCCAGACTTTAGTCTGTTCGGACAGCTGTTATTTGGGATTCATGCATATAGATGTTTTATTTCAAGCTGAGTGAAAAAAAGCACTTAAGCTTTCATGGATGAAAATCATTACCTGATTAGCTAATGCAGGTCAGAGGTTCGCATTAGTATAAATGTCAGTAAAAACTTAACAGACTCTAAACTGTCGTATCAAAGGTGTCAACTATTTAATGCTTTAAAAATGCCAAAACCACAAGAAAAGGGACTCTTCAATTATTATTAGAAATGATGTGACAGTATGCAACATCTGCCTGTCAAATTTGAAATAGCCATTTATCTTCCAATACCACACGTAATTCAACCATTCAACACCTTGTTATTTATACTTACATTTTAGTGTCAGAACAGGAAATTTGGAAATTGATGGTGACCTTCCGCAATATTACATATTTATCACTTCAGTAACATTCTTATTCAAGTTTATCCAAATTTAGACATGATGAACATAAACTCTTTGTGTCACTTTTGATGCAAAGACGTGAAATGATGTATTGGTTGGTGGTAATTAGGCCCGAGCATCGAAGACGGTGCGAAGGCCTATTGAAATGCAAGCGTTTATTCTTCCGTCTTCTTCCGTATTATTCTTCTTCTCGTAAATGAATTGCATTTTTGGGGACTTGCCCATGCTCAAAAACTCACCAGATTTTGGCTACCCCCCCATTAGAATGTGTACAATTTCATAATTTAAGGTGCTCGGGACTGTTAGGGCAAAATTGCGCGAGAGCGCCACCTATTAAAAAGCCCCCTACATTGCAAGTCATCGATTTTCATGAAACTTGGTACACATGTTATACATGCTCGGGCGGATAAAAAAGCCTCTTGGAGGTATG
>JAVQJG010025223.1:0-13092 GCA_036024015.1 Craterocephalus amniculus
CTGATGCTGCTGCTACCTGAACTCTGATGATTCATCTCCAGAATCACGAAGCGGCCTGCGATGCCGATAACAAGCTCATCAGAGAAGCAACTGTTGCTGCTCATCAGTCTGGGGAGGGGGGGTGGGGGGTATTCTGGATGTTTATGGCTGGATAGAAGCTGCTCTGATGCTGCTGCTACCTGAACTCTGATGATTCATCTCCAGAATCACGAAGCGGCCTGCGATGCCGATAACAAGCTCATCAGAGAAGCAACTGTTGCTGCTCATCAGTCTGAGGAGGGTCAGCAGCTCGTTTTAAACTCTCCGGAGTCCATCACAGAGGAAGATTGTTCACACGAAGAAAACAAAGGAGAACGGACCGAGGGCTCAGACTCTGCAGGGCTGTTAGCTTCGACGCTAAAGCTTGATGCTTGTTTGGTTCACAAATCTGAACAAACCACAAGATTTCTGGAGGCATGTTCGCTTTAGACCAGCGGTTCTCAAACTTGGGGGTGAACAAGATGATTTCAGGGTGTCGCCAGATAATTGGAGAAAATATGTAGCCAACATTTACTCAGTAAATTTCTTTTTTTTAAATAAAGATTTACTAATCTACACCGTTTAGTATAAATAGTAATGCAGGTCATTATCTGGTCATAACGACCCTGCAGGTCTGTTATCATACGGCTACGTGCAAAACCTAAAATTGAAATTAAAGTTCTCCTCGTATGTGAAGACCAAATGATTTATTGGTGATTTGTACTGAGAGGAAAATAGTTCCCCACAGTCGGGCCGTTTGTTGTTTAGCAACGTTTGTTTGTTGATTCATGGCAGCTGGAACTTGGATTTCATTGGCTCCAGGTACTCTAAAGTCAAATGTCCGTTAGCTAAAGCTTGGTTCAGACCGTCTCAGGCAGCAGGACGAAGATCCCAAACACAGCGGCAGAGCTGGACCCGGTGAAAAGATTCTGCAAACATCAATGAAGTGAAGCAGCAGCGGAAATAAGAGCGGATCAAACTTGATGATGATTTCCTGATTCATAAAAGCTCAGAATAAAGAGGCTGTAGTTTGTTTCTCACATGACTGAAATATTCTGAACTGAAGCTTGAGTTTCTTCCTCAGAAGCTTTGCAGCTGACTCGTTTGAAGCTTTGATAAATGCTCATTTCTGCAGGAGGAAGCTTAACATTTTGCCCAACAAAAACATGTTTTAGTGTCAGTGAGAGCCTGCATCTGAAAATGGAGAAAGAACTAGAAGCTAACGTGCTAGCCCTGATCCTCGGATGTGGCTGTGAAGCTTTTTCTGCAGCAGAGTTAAAATTCACTCCTGCTCCTCTCTCCTGCCTTTAATCCCTTTTCCCTTCAATCCCCCCTCCAATCAGAGTTTTTTGGCTTTTGCTGCAGTCTGCTGGCACACAGCAGAGTTTCTTCCTGCTCCGTAGGGACAGACAGAGGGACATGAGGGCTGACGGGAATTATTTATGACTGAACTTTCAGCCAAACGCCGACAGCTTCACACATCTGTCACTCTGCTTTTGTCCTGGTGGACAAACAGACCTGCAGACAGAGGATGCTGTTGGTCTCTGCTGGAGCCTTTTTACCCCACTGGAGTAAACATGAGGACGTTATGCCGTCACCCCGATTTGATTTTTTACAAATAATAACAGTAGCCAGACCATCATTGTGCTTGATATAATGTCCGAAAAGACAAGTAAAAAAATCAAATTAAGAAAAAAATTTTTAGGGGTGGGGTCATGTTACAGTAAATCAAAAAATTTTTTTCCTGCCCCTTGTAAACTCATCTTTCTGTCTGGATCTGTCTGAGTCTGGAGCTGTGGCGGCTGGTTTTAGGTTCTGAATGCCGACATTAGACTTAAAAAAGTACGTTTGAAACAGTTTGCTCCTCTTTCTGGGTGTGTAACCACATCATAGACGGATCCTGAGACAAAGGAGGGGATGTGCTTGAGCTTGATTAGCATCTGAAGCACAACAGATGAAAGAAGCTGAAAAATGGAAGAGACAGATCGAGGTTGAACGGGAGGAGGCGGCAAACACGGAGGGGAAGTGAAGTGTGGGGCTGGGCGGCGGAGGTGTTAATGCAGAGAAGAAGAAATATCCTTCTCATGGAGAAACGTGTGATCAGAGAAGAGTTTTTTCTGAAGCCGTCGGCCGGATCGATACGTGAGACATTTATCTCTGCAGACGCTGACGGTTTTTCTCTCTTTCTTTCAGATCTCAGAGATCTACGTGAGCGGCGAGTCAGCTGACCTCACAGCCAAAGAGAAGCTGTTGCTATGGAGCCAGCAGGCGACAGAAGGCTACCCCGGCCTGCGCTGCGTCAACTTCTCCTCGTCCTGGAGCGACGGACGCATGTTCAACGCTCTACTGCACAGATACAGGTTAGAAGCCTCCGCCACCCAGACACGTTAAAGTCTCCTCCGACGACCCGGCGACACGTTTCCTCCGCTCCTTTCAGACCGGACCTGATCGACATGGAGGCCGTGTCCCGACAGAGCAACCGAGAGAACCTCGAGCAGGCCTTCGAGATCGCCGAGTCGCTAGGCGTGACCAGACTGCTGGACGCCGAAGGTGAGAGCGATGACATGAAGAGTCCTTCAGAGCGGGCGCGGAGTTCCACAGGGCTCTGTTCTGGGACTGCTTTCATTTCTTTCTCTTTATGCTGATGATACTCAGCTTTTCTGTTCATTTTAGACTCTTATCTCCAGAATAATCTGCCTCTTTCTATGTAGTGTGGATTTATTCTTTCAAACTTTTGGTGCACAGCGTCCATGGGTGGTATATTTATAAATTAACCTCTTCACTGAATCTTTGTGAACTGTCCAACACACTGCCACTTACTGTAGAATAAATAAATATGTATGATCAAATGTTATCTATATCGATATCTATCTATAGATATAGATAGATGGATTGTAATTGTAGAGTTATTTATTTTTATAGAATATTACTAAAATGTGAATATGACATTGCATTATTTTGTAATATATGGTAGATGTTGAGTTCCAAAATGTAAACTTATTATTCAAATAATTTAAATAGTCTTTTATGGTCACAAGGATTGCAGAGTTTCTGTTTGGTGACTGTTTAATAGCATCCTGTTTAATTCTGATTTTATTTCTGATGTTTTTCTCATTTTTATTCGGGCATTATGCACTTTATAGCGTATTATAAACCGATGAATGACTTTTGTGTGTGGCTGACGGCTGTTGAAAACAGTGGTGTGCTTTTGTGTTCGGGGTTATATTGATGTAACATCACCTCAGTTCAAGTCATATTTCCCCCTGGGAACAATATAGAGGTGTTGTTTAAACATTTTTATAAAATTAATTAAATGAATTAAAGAAGTGCTGTGTAACCTTTGGCCCTAATGTGAGTAATACGGGATGATTTTTGGGGTCATTAGCAATGTTAATGAGAGCTGGTCTCTCCAGAAACCAGACACTGTAACTGTGCAGGAGCGGATCCGTCTCATGGATCATGTGACCTGCATCTATTTGCTTCCTGCTTCTTTTTCCTCCTCCTTGCTGAGTCATGACCGACTTTGGATCGAAGGAAGAAGGACAAAACGGGGTCTGAGAAGGCCAGAAAGAGAAAGTGGGAAGGGGATTGCTCCAGAGGAAGTTACAGGTTAAGCACCACTAGTGGCCAGAAGTTACACAGTGTCCCTTTAATAATAATCGAGTAAGATAAAAACTAAAAGAAAAAAGCATCAACCCTGTAGATGAAGTAAAATATCATGTGAGAAAAAAAGCAAGGTGGCGTTTTGGATCAACCATTCCTCAGAGGGTCAAAAAACAAACTTTAGTTGGTTTTCAGCTCTTATGAAGTTTTTCTGCGTCTACTTGATTTTTTCTGTGTTTTATGTTTGGAATTTTATTGGTTTAGTTTTCCTGTGAAGCACTTTGTATGTGTGAAAGCTGCTTTATAGATAAACATGACTTAGGATGGAGATCCTAAATGAGTGGCTTGCATTACTAACAGAGCTTCCTCCCATGAGCGTTTAATGCTTTATAAATGCAAACGGAAGGAAAACACGTCATTTATTGTGTTCAGCTTCCTTGTTCTGGGAATTCCAGCAAGTCTGAACCAGCTGTGATGTTTAACCAGCAGAGCTGTGTTTACCGGAGCTGCTGAAGCCGCTGGGTTGGGCTTCAAAGCTCACATCCCTAAAGATATCTCAGAATTCATCACATTTAATGGACATTTCTTGTATTTCTGATCCACACACTGTTGCAGCGGTTTAACAGTGAGGTTACAGAGAGGTATAATAACTGATTATGAGGTTATTAATAATAGCTTTTAACTAGCCGCAGGACCAGCTTCTTTAAGGATAACTCTCTGAGTAGTGGCTGAGTTTTCCCGGCCGCAGTCCTGGTTTGAAATGCGGTTGTTTGCTCTAATGTTTGTACAAGTCATGACTGTGTTGAGTTTAACCAGAACTGAGGAATATGTGGTGTTATCATTAATTTAGTGGGAAAACTTCAGGATGATTTATTTATTTAGCGTCTGAATATTAGTGTTTGGAGACTACGATGGTTTTAGTAACATTTTTCCTTTTTTCTGATGAAAAAGTGCTTAATTAGTTGGAAAAGTTTCCTTATTTTCTGATCTAAGCGACTTCTGAACGGTTCATTCTGCAGTTTTTCAGCAATTTTCTGATCTTTTCCTCAGATGTGGACGTCCCGTCTCCGGACGAGAAGTCTGTCATCACCTACGTCTCCTCCATCTACGATGCTTTCCCCAAAATCCCCGAGGGAGGAGAGGGCATCGGTGCACACGTACGACTTCTCCTTTCCCCTGTTCATTCTTTTTTCCTCCTAATGAGCTGAACTCTTGTTAAAGTATATTTAAATGATAAATAAATGATTTTCCCAGCAGTTTGTTTATCGACTGTTCAGCATTGGGAGTAATTATCTGGTGATTAATGATGTAGTTAATTGAACAACTTTGAAGTCATTTATTATGAATGACTACATGTACAAGAAGTTAATTTCACTCCTTTTTTTTCTTTTTTTTTACTCCATCACAGGAAGTGGACCAGCGCTGGTCCGAGTACCAGTCCAGGTTCTCATCTTTGCTCCAATGGAGCCGCCAACATACGGCCCTCATGGCCAACAAGAACTTCCCCCAAAACCCTGCAGAACTCAAGGTGAGTGGGTCATCTTCATCTCCTCGTACGTGCAGAGGGAAGCGTTTAAATGCCGCTCAGTGTCGGGAGGAGAGGAGTGACGATCCAGCGTAACGCTTCTGTTCCTCTGCTCCTGCAGGCACTTTATAACGAGTACGTCCATTTCAAAGAAACCGAGATCCCCGCCAAGGAGGTGGAGAAAGGCCACATCGAGCACCTCTACAAGCTGCTGGAGGTGAGAGCGGGGGGGATGAAGGCCCGGTGCCGCGTGCAGGACCGGCTGTGCATCATGGGGTTGAGCTCGGGGGCCAGAGGGATGCTGTGAGCGCCGCGTTTGTTGCGTTTGCCTCCTGAAGCGAAGCCGTTTCTCACCGCGGCACCGTCATGAAGCAGCTGAACGCAAACACATGATCGCTGATAAGAGGCGCTTGTGTTTCATCTCTCAGCTGATCTGCCAGGGCGGGTTTGCAGCCGGACTTATGATCCCTGACTTCACCGCTTCCCACACCCGGCTGCTGTTCTGCCCGAACAGAGATAAAACGAAAGGAAACGCAGCTTAGGCACTAGTTTTATAGACCTCAGAGGGTTTAAAGGAGCAGTGCAGCTAAACATCAGCAGCTGGAAAACATTGCTGAGACGAAGGAGCTGCTCAGTAACTGGTTGCTTTGGTGATTCCCACCTTTTCAGGAAGAAATAAACCGACAAATGACCTGGACATGTCATTCTTTATTTAATCTAATTTATTGGTTTATTCCAAAGTTTCTTTCTGATAAATTTCTGTTTTTCATTTATTTGTTCATTCATTTATTAGTTATTTATTGTTTTAATCTAATTTATGGATTTCCAAAGTTTAGTTCTGATCATTTTCTGTTATTTATTCATTATTTTTATTTATTATTTATTTATTTATATTTTATTTATTTATTTATTTATCTATTCAATCTAATTCATTGATTTATTCGGACCATTTTCTGTTTTAATGTATTGATTTTATTCATTCAAATGTGCAGCACCAGTAAAATGTTTGGACAAACTTTACCATTGGATTTACTTTAGAGGGAATCAGAGAGTTAACCATGAAACACCACAATCTGTTAGATAGCACAAAAATACTTCAATTCTTAATGTTGAGAAAGTTTCAGGACCTAAGAAGTCGAAAGGTACAAAGTGTGAAAACAAGACATTCAATTTAGAAATTATTCAACTTCATCATAAAATAATCTTTTTGTTCAGTTTTTAATGGTTCTTTGCTTCTTCAAAAAAACCTTCCTGATGTCAGTAGAATTGTGTTAATTAATGTGGGTTTCATGAACTAACCATGTGTGTGTGTCTGCAGGTGTGGATAGAGTTTGGTCGCATTAAGCTTCCTCAGGGCCTCCATCCAAACGATCTGGAGGAGGAATGGGGCAAACTAATCCTGGAGATGCTGGAGAGAGAAAAAGCCCTTCGGCCGGCTGTGGAGAGGTACAGAAACACACAACACACACACGTTCATTCAAACGTTGCATTTAATTAAACAGGAGCACTGAAGTGTTGAGATTCTCATCAGGTTGAATCTGTTTTCAGGTTGGAGCTGCTGCTGCAGAGAGCCAATAAGATCCAGAACATTTCTGTGGACTGCGAGGAGAAGCTGACCCTCGCTAAGAACACGCTGCAGGCCGTGAGTGCTGAGCGTGTCCTTCGTTTCCTCAGACACAAACACATTAATGCTCTCTGACGTGATGCTGAGTAAACGTCCGATAATGTGGACGCTTATCTTACATCTCAGCCTTGACGTCTCATGTTTTTATCTCACGTCCTTTTGTGTGTTTTTCTAACTGATAACTGATAAAGTCCCTTTCCGTTGGTGTCCAGGACATGTCCCGAGCGGAGAGCGGCGAGGCGGTGCAGTGCGAGAGAGAGCTGGCCTGTTACCTGCAGGACTGCGAGTCCCTGATCAGACAGATCGACCAGGAGCTCAAAGTCCTCCGAGACGAGAAATACTACCAGGTGGAGCAGCTGGCCTTCAGGTGAGAACCGGATTTAAGGTTGATTTAAGGCTGAGGAGCAGTAGAAGGTTTCTCTGTTAAATCTTAGTCTTACCTGTAGATGCATGAAGCTGCTGCATCTGCAAAAGCTGAAGATTTGTAACTTTAAAGTTGCCTGATGATGTGGAAATTTTATTTTTTAAATGATAAAAATCAAAAACAGAACCCAGATTCTGTTGATGACAGCCTGAAGATGCATCGGTAAAGAATAGACCTTTTATTGTCAGATTGTGTGCAACACAGCAATTGTGACTACAAATAAAATAGGTATTTATAGATATAGAAATAGGTTAAAAAGGAAATATCTACAACAAACACAGACTAATACAAAGGATCATGAGAATCTGAGCACAGATGAGGACTACGGCTGCATTTGTGTGTTTAATGTTGTCAGCCAATGGAAAGAAACTTCATACAGATTAAAGGTGTACAACGTGTAATCCGATGGATAAAGTGTTGTTATTTAACAGCTGGATCTGGAACACACACCTTCATCCATGGGCATGTTTCCTTTAGTTCTGTGGATTTTTCTTTTCAGAGAATTGAAATCAGCAGGTTTGGGTTGTAAATGAATCAGATTTAACTGAGAGGATGATAATCAGTGCATGTTGGAGTTAAAGCCTTCCTGATGCTGGGTGTAGGTTTTCATACAGAACGGCAGAGTTTGGAATTTCCTGGAAAACATTTAAAAGATTTTTAAGACTCATCTGCCTGAGGCTGATATTCATTTAGCCTTTTCCCTCCTTAAGGTTTGTAAAATGAGACAAACACCTGCAGAGTGTTAGCCTAGCGCCTGCAGACACTGTAGACGATGCAGAGCATCATCAGCGGACTGCAGAGATGTGGGCGGAGCCTCTCAGGTCTTCATTGCTCCTGTTTTTACAGGAAACATGTGAAGATGTTGTGTAAACAGTGGTGTTGTTAATGAAAGACGAGGAAAAGGTGGCGATGCAGGTAATTTAACCTCGTCTTTCTCTGTACAGAGCGTCCTGCCTTCAGGAGGAGCTGGTCTCCCTCAGACTGCAGTGCTCCAGCATTTACAGGAAAGGCCACTTCGCTCAGTCTCTGGGTGGCACCGGGACGGAGCACACCAACCAGAGAGCCACCGACGGCGGCCTCTCTCTGGGACAGACGCTGCTGGGAGCAGTGGGAGCTGTGGGAGCCGCGCTCCTGCGGCGACCGATGGCTCGGTCCCAGCTGGTGGCCATGTCTTCATCAGAGGACGAAGGAAGCCTGAGGTTCATCTACGAGCTGCTGGGATGGGTGGAGGAGACACAGGTCCGTCACCTCATTATACACCAATATTCTTATTTAGCTTTAATTCATTTGAAATAATAAGTATTATTATATTTATGTTTAGATGTCAACACACTAATGAACATTTTTTTTATGTGGAACATATTTGATTAGCAAAGATTCATAATAACATAAAACTTCTTACCAAATACTGTGAAGTACAAACACATTTTTTATTTATTGAGGAGCATAGGTTATAAAAAATTAATAATAGACAAAAAATTTGACAAGAATCTGGAGGATTTTATTGAATATAAAATAATTTTTTTTTGTTTTTTTTATTAATATTTGATATTGTTTTTATTTTTATTAAATGTCAATAAATACTGATGAACATGTTTTTATGTGGATCATATTTAGTTTGATAATAAATTAATTGACATTTTCTTCAACTTCATACAAAATACTGTGGTAAAAACACGTTTATTTATGGAACAGCAAACGTCATAAAACATTAATAATGGACAATAAATTTGACAAAAATCCGGAATATTTTATTCATTCGTTTATTTTTATTTAATTCAAAATAGTGATTATTTTTATTATTATGTTTTAATTATTTTTATTATTAATTTATATTTTTATTTTTATTTTTCGATGTCAAATAGTGATGAACATGTTTTTAGTTTAATAGTCAATAAATTGACATTTTCCTCAACTTCATACAGAATACTGTGAGGTGAAAACATGGTTTTTATTAATGGAATTAATGTTTTATGGCATATGTCATTAAACATTAATAATAAACAATAAATTGGATGAAAATATTCCAGCAGATCCATATCAACGTGTGTGTGTTTTAGGAGTTGTTGGAGGGCGCAGAGTGGGGCGCAGACCTCCCCTCGGTGGAAAACAACCTCCAGGAGCACACGAGCGTCCACGCGGCGGTGGAGGAGCTGATGGGCGGCCTGCAGGAGGCTCGCGGCTACGAGGTGCAAACACAAACACAGACAGCCTCCTGGTCACTGTCTCTCCCCGTTACTCACTCCCATCTCCTCCTCCTTCAGGCTAAAGTCTCTCCAAACTTCAAGGGCAGTTACTCGGAGACCCTGGCCAAACTGGAGCACCAGTACTGCAAACTACTGGTCAGTGTCGGAGGTTTTTGTGTTTCCCAGTTCACCCCGATGTGGGTTAATCCCATTCCAGCGTGACCAGCATAATTCTGCATCTGCTCTCGCTGTAACCCCCACAAATTTCCCCCCTTCTGTTGTTTTCTTTCATTAATTTTCCATTCAGAATATATTTAATATCCTCTTTATCCAATTATATTTGCTATAAATCATTTATTTTTCTACTTTTTTTATACCTAACTAGCAGCATTGTACCAGTAACCACAGTGAGAGGATGTTTTTCTCCGGCTCTGGGCTGCTGATCAGCATGATGATGATGATGTATGTTTGTGCGGTTGCCGTAGGAACATTCGTCATGGCGCCTGCGGAGCCTGGAGAGCCTGCATGCGTTTGTGTCCCACTGCACCGAGGAGCTGATCTGGCTCAACGAGAGGGAGGAGGAGGAGCTGGCCTTCGACTGGAGCGACAGCAACACAAACATGAACGCCAAGAGAGAAATCTACAGCGTGAGTGGAGGGGCGGGGGGGGGGGACGGGCTGCACTGATTGGTCAGAAAATGCAAACTACAGCTCAGCAGATCTCATAAAACCAGCATTTTACCGAGTTTCTTGCAGAACTGACTAAATCTTCCCGCCTTTATCTGTTTGCAGGAAATGAGGCTGGAGCTGGCGGAGAAAGGAGACGTGATGCGGTCGCTGCAGGAGACGGCCGGCTGTCTGTGTCTGGAGAACCACCCGGCCAAGCAGACTGTGGAGGTGAGCTCCAGGCTCGGATCCGGTTCACCGTTAAAACTTCCTTCTGAGTTCAGGAACTTCACCATTTCCTTCAGAGTCCGGGGGCATTTTGGGGTTTTTTCTCGCCTGGTACATCTTGTGTATCATGGCTAATAAAACAATCATCTTATGATGCACAATCAAGGTTTATACATCTTTCTTTTCAGGACAACCTGGGCTTTCATAATATTCATGATGCACTGGTGTCACAGGAATGACATAAAAGTTATACTGAAAATGCCCAGTGAACTGCAGTAAACATAGAAATGTTTTATTTAGGGATACTGGAGTAAAAAATTAAACCTTAAACTATAAAAAATAATGTCACAATTTTCCCAAAAGTGTAAAAACTCCCATTGGCTCACTGTTTCTGATGGAAGCAGTTTCTGTTTGCTATGAGTAACAACACATATTTTACCCTTTGCAGTGAATTTTTATGATATAACATTTTTAAAAAATGCACAAAAACAAGTAACAAGGCTAATAGCAGCATATCTTACAGAACTGTGTGAAAAACCATACTTTTCCATTGAGATATTAGTGTTTAAGCATCAGTTATTGCTTTCACAACACAGTTTCATTTATTGAGACGACTTCCACAGACGGAGTGAAGCATCATCTCGACAACTAATGATCTTTGGATATTTCAGCATTGCATTTTTCCTTTTTCTTTTGGAGAAGAGTAATAAGATTTAGGAAACCCGTTGCTCTGGTTGGTGTCGTTCATGTTTTCCTGCAGCAGCTTGAACTAATAACTAATAACATCCTGTCCACTGGGGGCGCTGCAGTAACTACAACTACCATCTTCTGACTGTATTAAATCCTACTCTGTGCTCTCCATTACAGCTGAGAGATATCTGTGTCGCTGCATTTCCGTTACAGTTTTTCATAAAGTTTTTGCGATATGCAGGAGTTTCCAGTGGTGTTTAGCCCATAAACAGTATTCCTGATAAATTCTGGAACCGTGAGACTTTACTTTGAGGAGAATGGAAATGCAAAACATTTAGTGTTGCTGCTGCTGTCCTCACCAGGAGGCGGAAGCAGTGGCTGATGGGTCAGGTAGTCCATTAAGAGATTTCTGGCGGAGGATTATCTCTGAGGAATTCCAGGATGAAATGTGGATTCAGAATTTCAGAGTGAGACAGATTCGTGTGAAGAGCCGTGGCAGAATATCCCTACTGCGATATTCTTCTAAACTGAGGTGTCTGAGGAACCACCAGGAAAGCCTAGAAACGTTTTAGAGGTTTTTTTTCTGAAACCTACGTGTTTCCATCACCAGTTTTATTGGGATATTTCGGTTTCGTGTAAATCGTGGTGATGGAATTAGTGCTCGTGTCACCTGACGGTGTTTCCTGCGTTTCCAGGCTTACAGCGCCGCTCTGCAGACTCAGTGGCAGTGGGTGGAGCAGCTGTGTGTGTGTGTAGAGCAACATCTCAAAGACAACACGGCGTACTTCCAGGTGAGACGCATGTCCCGCTTTCCCCCGCACTCCGGCTGGGTTTCTGCCGCTCACTCTCTCTCTGCGTTTTCCTTTCAGTTCATGAGCGACGCTCGGGACAGCGAGTCGTACCTCCGCCAGCTTCAGGAAACCATAAAGAGGCAGTACACCTGCGACAGGAACAGCCGGCTGAGCAAACTGGAAGACCTGCTGCAGGACTCGATGGTAACTATTCGTCCAGCTTCTCCCGGTCGGTTATAACGCTGCAAAAAACAGCAAATTAACTGACACGACACAAGGTTTGATGGTTGTTTTTCAGCTCAAAATGAACTTTCTTTCTTCAAATCTGCATCTTCAGCCCGACTGAAGTTTATTTATGTTGCACATTTCATTTACAAGACAAAATGTGCTTTTAATAGAGCATGAAAAGCATTAAAATGTGCATAAAGAGCATAAAGAGGAATAATATTTAGACATAATTAAAAGGATGCGAAAAAGCATTAAATCATACAGAATAGCTAAACTAATGCAAATGATTAAAAATAAACGGTCCAGGTCAGTTAAAAGTTACCGTGCAGATGTCATGAGAAAATAATAAATTGTTCTTTATTTTGGATTTTAAAGCGTCGTCATCTGGGAAAAGTTTCCTTTTTAGCCTTTGATGCTAATCGAACGTTTTTTTGTAAAAATGTATTTAATAAAAGAACAAATGTTCAAATAAGTGAAAGGAAACTATAAGCTCCTATAATGAATATTTTATAATATGTTTGAGAGAATTAAAAATTATTAGAATAATCCCCCTGAGAACGATACCAGCCCTGCTTTATTATTGTTTTTGGTCACTATAATTCCCCGTGACTGCGCGGGAAACCGGCTAAAATGATCCGCTCACATCACTGCAGATTAATTTTTCCCAAAATAAACGTTTCCTTACATGGAGGGTGATTGTCCAAACATCAGACTAATGGAGTCGACACAGGGGGAAGTGACATTTGAAACGCACTCATCTGAAACCGGATAAACTAAACCACAGCGTCTCCCATCGCTCGTCTCCAATAGATATGATTGGTTGTTACCAATGCCAGCGACAAAAGCTCTGAGCTCTGATCTTCATGTTCCTGCCCTCGGCTTCAGGCTGCAGCGTGCAAAACTCTGTACCTGAATCATCTTCCCTGTGCCAGAATCCCACGCTTCTGCTTCCACACCCTCCTCCACACAGCCCTGACTGGGAGCAGCTCTGACTGGGAGCTGCTCTGACTGGGAGCAGCCCTAACTGGGATCAGCTCTGACTGGGAGCAGCCCTAACTGGGAGCAGCTCTGACTGGGAGCAGCCCTAACTGGGATCAGCTCTGACTGGGA
>JAVQJG010025243.1:0-10739 GCA_036024015.1 Craterocephalus amniculus
GAGAAAAACTCCCTTTTAACAGGAAGGCAAAACCTCCAGCAGAACCCGGCTCAGGGAGGGCGGCCATCTGCCTCGACCGGTTGGGGGTGGATACGACAGAAAGCCCAAGAGAGTGTTACAAAGTCAATCTCCAGTGGGCTAGACAAGTAAAATAGCTGCTTAATCATCTAAAAATAACAATACTTCTCGTTTTAATACTAAATACGAATAAATTATCAAGATGTTTATATGTAATGGATTTAATGGATCCATTAAAGTTTAATGAACTTAAGGAAAACAGTATGAATAATCTTGATTCTCCAAAGAAAAATAAGAGAGGATTTAACAATATTCAACCTCAGTTACATGTTAACAAATTTATTAAAAGATTTTATTTTTATTGTAACCTATACATCTAAAAGAGGAATTCAAATTCTATGAATTTTTAAATATAAATATCAATATGAAAAAGAAACATTTCACATTTCTAATTCTTCGATTTGAAAAAAATATGTATACAATTTAATTAACAGAAAAACCTATTTTATCTCTTTATTTTGCATTATTTTTCATCTACATTGATTAATTTACGTGTTTTCTTCTTAATTTGCACCTGTATAGATCACAATGGATCTAAAACAATCAAAAAACTTTCTATCCCAGGTATCTGGAAGTAAAAAAAATTAGTATTTCACATTATGATCAGAGTAACCTTTACCAAATTCGTCCTGAGGGCCAGATTAGACCCTTTGGCGACACCCCTGCTATAGAAGAAACAAGAAACAGGTCTTAAAAAAGCAGCTAAAATATTAGCTGTACCTGAGTTGTGATGGATCAGCAGCCAAATCAGCCTTGAATGAATCTTTCTTGTTGATCAATTGTGCGATAATTTTGCTGAAATTTGTGTCCAACATAAAAAAACGGGGACAGATGACAGGACTTTGTGTGTTGTTACGTGATTTATTTACAGTGATACAGTCTCTGTACACAACCTCCCACACATCTGAAAGGGAATCTGCACATGTGCAAGCGAGATGTTACAAAATGATTTATACAAAGGGCCCGTTTTCAGCAAAAATCCATCCACCTGTACAGTTCTTTTTATTTAGCACAGCAGAAACCCACAGTGAGGCAGCTTTTTCTGAGCTGCTGACATCAGTACCTGCATCCTCTCCTGGACAGAAACGGAAAGTTCTGGTTTCTCTTACCACAACAGTTGGTTGATGCTCATGAGACCCTCATGAGTTTAAGCTGAGGGGTCCTCCTCCAACCAAAGCTGATGGATCATCCAGATTTAAAGTCAAATTATCTTATTGTATGAGTAAAACAGATAAAGCATGGGACAAGCTGTGGAAAACCAGTTCTTTCCAGAGTTCTCTCGTTTTAACAGAAAACAAAAACGTGCACTCTGACTTTAAATATGCAGAAGCACTTTTATAAAAAACAAAAATAAAAATGTGATGATTATGTTGTAAGCCTAAGAAAAAAGAAAAATACATGTAAACGTTCTCAAGTATCGGGACTCACATTCAGAGATCCTGTGTGAAAAAGTGTCGGCTGTCGTTTATTTTTACTGAAGGTTTTCTGATGAAAGTTGTGACGGAAACTTAATGTTTATCAGGCACAAACTTCGGTTTAAGCTCAGACAGATCAAAGCTTTTGTCAGCGCGCAGTTTGAATGAGCGTCTGATGCATCAAAATGAATCATACCCTTCACAGTGAAAGGCTCATGGAGGAGACAACACTGACATCTAGTGGTCGAGTTATAAACCGTGTCAGACCCCCGTATGGAGCAGCAACTGTGTCCATATTAGTCGCCTGCAGAAAAGGAGGAACCCCTGAACCGCTCTGAGGATGTTTCTGGTTCAGTGTTTACGTTTCTTTTCTGCAGTCATGTTAAAACTCGCTTTACTTCATATCCTTTCATTTTTTATGAGATGAGTTCATGCACAGCTGCTTCAGGTAGTAAATAGGGAACCAACATGTGTTGAATGTAGACTATAAAAATTCTCCTTTGTTTTCCTCTAAACATTTCTCTTCTTTTTCTTTCAAGCCTTTAATAGTGGTAATATAGTCCCTCTGCAGTGCAGAACAACATAGTTTATAAAAATAAAATAATATTCTGCAACTTTAAAAAGCTTCAAACTTCAAACTTTAGTTTCAGACCTTCCTGTTGTTTTACAGAATGATAAAAACGAATCTTATCATTCTGTTTCTTTTTTCTCCAACTAATTCCTTGTTTTTATTTGCTTTAATTCACTAATCTACTTTCATATAATTTATTTATTATTCATCATTATTTATTAATTGATACTAATACATTTTAAATTGTTTATTTTAATTCAGATTTTATTCTGTATTCATTTAGTTTTTATATATTTACTACTGTCATTTAGGAGATGTTTTTATCCAAAATTTTAAAAAATAGAGTGTTTAATTTGTTCTTAAAAAATCTGCTTACCTAACATCAGACTGGATATTTTGGATTTAAAAAGAACATTTTTACGGGTTTTATATTTATGTGTGTGTATATGTGTGTGTGTGAGTATGGTGGAATAAAAACTGACCAACAGGTAAGACTCTAAGACTCTGAAGCCCCCAGATTACTTGACTAGATGAACAAAGCAACAACAAATCAATAAAGATTTACTCAAGCAGTTTTAAAATGGCTCAGAGCTCTATCACTTAGAAACTGAATTATATCATCCATCCGATGTATAACTGTATGTACAATAAACATTAAGCTATAAAATATGAGGCTAAGAAAATAAAAGAAAAAAAAAGAGAATTGAACATGTTTCATGTATAAAATCTGTAAATCCTCACATTCAGCACATGCTGGATTATTTCCAGTAAATCAAGAGCTGGTACCAGTTTGTTCCAGTTCCCAGATTACAGCCTGGGTATAAACCTAAGATCCATTTAGGACTTAGTGCTGATTGACGGCTCCTCCTCTTCACCAATATGAAGACGAAGGATCAGAATATTGATGTTTGCTTCCCTGAAAAATCCAGGAGAAATGTAGAAGTTATGATCCCTATAAGAAAAAGTTCAATCTAAAACTGTTTCATTTGATCAAGCCGTAAATGTACAGGTGTGTACAGATAAATGGAGTAACACCATGTTCCACTGGTTGCTCTGAAAACTGATGGTTCACCTTCATCATCTACAACTGCGCATCATCTTACATCAGCGTCCAGGTATTCAACCTGTGATCTGCGATGATGAAAGGTCTGTTTTCTCTGTTTTCTCCAGCTTACTTCTGTCCTGTTTCTCCATTAAAACTAATTAAATGCAGATAAGCAGCAAACTTAAGCGGCACTTCAAGTGACTCCTCCCAACTGTCTGAAATCCTTTTTTAATCCTTTTTTAATGTAAAATCGCAGACAGCCTTCAGTAAAACTACCGAGAGAGATTTTCCACATTTCAGAAATGCGAGCGGAGAATTTCCAGGTGGGCAGAGCAGCCGGTGATGACAGGACACGTTTAAAAACACCACGAACAACGAAAAGACACCACAATAAATAAAGCTGACTTTGTATAAATAGATTTCAAGTTAAAATATTGCTAATATTAGTCTTTATATGATGCAGGACTATTCAGTATAAATGGTTCATAAAAAAAAACAAAACAAAAACAACTCTTCTGCTTTGTATTTGCAGTCAGTTTGAATCATTTCGCAGAAACCAGGCAGGGCACTCGACGCTGAAATGAGAAATGCTGTTTATGAACGCTGCGAGTGTGTTTCTGTCGCCATGAAGCCGAGATGAAGTCTGTAAAACGTCCGGCTACATAACGCTGATCACAGTCGACGGTACCTCTGTGACACCGCTGACATTGCACCTTCATGGTCTTCCTTCAGGTTTCCTGAGCTGGTCTTAAAGCGACGATGAGGAGGGTGAGAGGGAGCGTTTACAGGTAAGGCTCTCCAAACGTCCTGCGACACTCCATGACGCCCGTGCTCGGAGGACGGTCGCAGTTGTGAGTCAGCTTCACCAGACTCGGCATGAGCCGGTCGTACGCCAACTTGTACTCCCGGTCGAAGGCGTCTGAGGGGAGAAGAAGAGGTCAAAGATGAGACAAAATTACTTCAGAGGAGTTAGAAAAGATCATGATATTTTCCTCAGTTCAACATGAGACTAAACAGTAAAAATGCTCCATAACAGACTCACAACTACTCCAAATATGGAAGCAGGTTGCAAATAACACAAACAAGAGTTTCAGAGGAGACAAAGGAGTGATGGACCAGGCTGTGATAAGCCTGCAGTCTGACCAAAAAAAAAAAGGTTAAGAAGTTTCCTATTGCATTAACCTCTTCATGATAAAGGCCGCGTGTGCAGGGAGAACCATTAGATCTATATAATACAGAATATCTGCAAATACCAGGAAGCAGCGATCCCAACACATGTCTCAGCTTGTGGATATGAAGATATTCTTAATTTATTTTAGGTTTGTCAAAAGTAGGAGATTAAATGACCTGGAAGTACTTCTATAATAAATTTCATAGTTTGAATTCTTTCATTCCCAAAAGGAAAGAAGCTTCAGTGATTCCTTTATCCTCTAACGTAGGAAACCCTGAATTTCATGGAATTCATCAATTGGAAATATTGTCTGTGGATTTCCTCCTGCAGGTTTGGACTCTTGTTGCTGTGCTATCATTCCTTAATCTTTACTAAATTCTCCCGTTAGCTTCTTAACCCTGCAACAAGGCCAAAAAAACGACTTATTCTCTAAACAATCATGTCTTCGATGATCAGATCTTCCCAACAGCAGTGGAGGCAATGAGCTGAAATGCTAGTTGTCATCTGGAATCACAGTAAAGATGAAACTGCAGATATGAGCTGACACAGTCTTTGTGCACTAATTATCATTTTAAGCACAAGCTGTCAAACTGACATCACTACATTATGTGTGTGTGTGGGGAGTCAGTGTATTCAGAGTTTACAGGCCGAGAAATTAAGATTTACTTGTACAAATGTAACTTTTTTTAAAGCTCATCCAAAGGAACTTCTTCCCTTCAAACCTTGTTTTCTTTAATCAATAAAAACAATAAATTCTGACTCACCAATATCAATGTTATCTTTTCCCAGAGCCACCAGGGAGAGGAAGAGGATGTCCCTGTACAAACTCCTGAGGAGTGCAAGAAGGAAACGAAAGACAGGTTATCACAGAAGTGCAATCTCCACTACCTTCATTCAGGCATAAACATAAAAAATAATACAAGTTTCTGTTGCTCTGAATAAAAGTGTCAACACTGAGGAAGACATCAGAGATAAACATGAGCTTATCAGTGACTTTCTGGACTTTTTTGCTATTTAGTTTAACCTCTGATGCAGAAATTATGAATAAATAATAATGCAATATTTTGCACCCACAAACATGTTCAGTGCTACTTCTTCTTCTTTGTTTATATGTGTTCTTTGTATAATTAGATTTTTACCATATTTATTTATTTCCAATAAAATATCTCTAAGATAATCTGTTGTAATATTTATAATAGATACATTTCTATAGAAATATATATTTGTGCTATTTTCTTGTCCTGTTTATCACTGAGGTAACTTGGTAATTAAAATATCAGGATATTTTTCAGATATTATTTATTTATTCATTTATTTTCCAGGGAGTGTCAGTGATGGAGGATCCAAGGGTTCCCAATGAAGTGACTACAGTAATAACTACAATAAATGCAAACATATCACCCACCCCTGCATCCACTCTTACTAGAAAGCGACCTTTGAATAAGTGTCCACATAGTGGATGCTATGGATAAAAGGTGTAACATTTCAAACTGATTTATGAGCACAGACGTGTTAAACTCTGCAGGTTTTAGATATATTTTCTGCTCCAACATCTGATTCAAATTAAAAGGATCCAACAGCTCGTTGTCAAGTTCTGCACAACAACGTATGCATATCAGTCTGCAGGACAGCCTGATTAAAGCTTATTATTAAACGTAAACATTTTTTATTTCTGTGGGAGATTGATGATGAATTTCAAAGATAATTTAAGTGAAAAACTGAGATATTTGGCAGAAAACCTCCCTGTATGTCAGAGAGGTGCTGACCTTTGTCTCTTGACTCCGAGCGTGTGTCCCAGCAGCTGCAGCAGCTGAGCCATCGGCCGGCTGACGTCGTTCCTCTGGATGCTCCTCACCACGCTCTGCAGCAGCTCCTCGCTGAATGGCTTCTCCTCCTCCGGGACCGGCCGGGACAGCGGGTAACCCACGTCTGCAGAGACACGCCGGCACACATCAACAGCGGGCTCCTCCGGATTTTAACCCAGACGCACAACAAGAACGCAGTGAGGATGGTTTTAGTATCCCAACATTAACTGCCTGTGCAGACTTCAACTGGAAGCCACGTCAAGATTTAAACTAAGTTAAGTTAGCTCATTAATCAGACACAAATGCTAATGGATTAAAGCAGGTATGGAAAGATGAATGAATCAGACCCCATCACTGTTTATAATTCACTCAGTTATTTCTATTTTTCTGTGTTCATCTTTGATTTTTTGTTTAATTCATGTAATAAACTATGATTTTACATAATCGACTCATGTAATCTGGATTTAAATTATTGTTATAAACAAGGCAGAATATAGAGCCCTGATAGAACTTTTACATGAAGCTTAAAAAGTGTGAAGAAGAGAAAAATTGATCCTAAGAACGCTGAAAGTCCTGCTGCCTGGGTTAAGCTAACATCGTGTTTATGATGCCGTGCCTGGTCGGGTTTGATGTGACCCTGTCAGAGACATCAAACTCATTTTAAAACGGGCTTTAAATCAACGCTACAACTACGAGGAAGATAGGCGTGTGATACCAGAACGAGCAGGTGTTTCTCTGAGTGGTTTTTACTCCACCAGCTGCTCAGGAGCTCCTTACACCTACTGCTTTTAACCCACTAAGACTGGATGCACCAGATGTGTTTATTTTTTATCATCTAGAATCGTGTTTACATCCTTTAAGAGTCCCACTAACTCTGAAATACACACTGAAATATATATTATCATTTGAATCTCTGAACAGTCGTATTGGGAGGAATAAAGGACAAAGAGTTTAGGGATTAATGTTTGTTTGGCATCTTTTAATAGGGACAGTGTGTAACTTATTTGTCTTAATTTACACCAAATCACCAAATTTTCTCGCTTAGAATGAGTTATTTATTAATACCCAGGTGGTGGTGTACCATACTGGAAGCTGCTATGTTGCATTGCCATCTTTACATACAGTAGCTGAAACGGGACAAACTTGTTTGCCCTGCGTGTTTTAGCAGTTTGTCGGAGGAAGAGGAGAAACACGAAGCTGATCGTAGATCATTAACTTTGCCTTTTTTCACTGAAATGGAGGAGCATCTATACTCTTTACCCCAGGAGAGAGAGGAAAAATTACCAAGAAAAGAAAAAGGATTAATAACCGGGAGAAAGGGAGGGTTTACATCGGTGTAGCTACCAGATGGAGATAATTCATGAGGGAGAGGGACATGAAATCTGAGGAAGAGGTTGCGACTTCCTGCTGGACATGTACGTTCATTTAATCTAACATTATGTTAGAAACAGGGCAGGAAGGTCCAGCAGCTACTTTATCCTCTCGTCACATCATGTCACTGCTAAATAAAGGAATATATTACTCTTATTGTTTCTTAATGTAAGAATACGATTATTATCATTTATTATATTAATTATGATCTCATTTGATCAAAATAGCTTCTCCATTTGTCTCTGCGCCGCAACAAACTGGACTTTATCCTCAGGAATTAATGATATTTTATGTCACAGTGACAGCTAATACTAAATTAATTACTGACTAAATTGATATCTATAAATTATTATTAAAAAAGGCATAGATAAAAGTAAATAAATGAAGATAAATAAACTGATTAAATCAAACAAATAAAAAGAAATGACATTTTTAAGATTGGCAATGGTTTGTTACAAATTTGCAACACCAGGCATCAAGTGGTTAATTGATTAAAAATTTAATATTTTACCATCGGACCAAAAGATGGGATTAGGGTTGAATGGCCAAAATTTTATATCTCGATATTAATGCCAGATATCTCGATATGAATATGATACGACTGACGATTTTTCAGAAAAAAAAACAGACTTCCAGAGCTGTACATGCAGGACGAGCGCGAGGGAAATCTATATTATTTAGATTTTTCGATTTAAATATCTTGGATGTTCATAACGATATATCTTTCAATCCCAAGATGGATAACTAGTGACTGATTAACATGAAGACACAGATATAGTGAGTGCCAGCACGTTATGGTTGGTGTTCGGCTTCCAGCGCTACAGCAACATTCACGTTTAAGCTGCTGCTTAAAAAAGCTGAATGCCCCCTTTTTTTAACCACTGGACAAGGACAGAGGACACACACCAAATATGCAAACCCACATTCAAATACAGAGCAGGGCTGTATTTGCCACAGTCTGAGGAGGATTTGACACGGCACGGATACTCTCATTCCAACACTGAAACTATGGGAGGGAGAGGCCGACTGACTGACAACACTGCAGAGCATCAAGCAACGAGCACGGGACACAAACAGGACTCATCTGAAGGAGTCTGCGGCAGAGACGGACACTCACTCTCTAACAACAGAGTACAATTAAGCCCTGGAAGACAGAGAGCAGACAGAGCCTGTTAGCACAAGGATTAACCGACTCCTGGGAGGAGCTGCAGCCTCCACCTCCTCGTCCTTTTAACAATCATTTACAGCAGGGCTGGGCAGAGCAGCAGATGTGTTTGCTTACAGGGACCAGCAACCCAGCAGCTGTGCAGGTATTTCACCAGTTCAGCATCACATCAGATTTTTCTACGACTGTGAAACACTGGTGTTTCCACTGAATGGTGTTTCGGTTTTAGGGCTGGACATTTAATCATATTTTAATTGTGATTTCAATTTTGCCTTCTGACAATCATAAAAACACTGTAATCGAAGAAAAATGATTAATGTCACATCCATATACACTGGGTATTTGTTTTTTTTATTACTATTATTATTTTAATATATTATTATTGTACTCATTTACTTGCTTCTAATTTATTTCCAGTTGTTTTTTTAAAAAGTTATATTTGAGGTGGAGTTTTGGTGGATCAATAAACACTTTTTTTAAAATCATTGAATAACCATGTACATTAATTGTGATTTCAATATCAATCAAAATAATTGTGATTGGGTTTAAGCTGCAATTCCTGTAACAATCTCGTCCTGTGAGACTTCATGTTGAGGAAATGGAGATGAAAAATGTTTTATGTTTTGGAGCATTTCCCTGTTGTAAATAGACTTCTGTCTCCTACTATGATCATACATTTCCTGTGACCTGGAAATTAGGGACAGTCATTTGATTAAATTGTCTTAATCCTTTATCAGGAGAATTAACAATCGATTACTGATTAATCTTTCATATTTCCTTAATAAAATTTTTTATAGCTTATATTAAAATGCAGTGAAAGTAGTAAAAAAACCCAGTGTTTCATTATTTTGATCTTAACTACCAGATGAACAACTCTTTTTTTTAGGGGTACTCTGATTGCAGTTTTCTTGTCGATCACAGATCTTTAAAAATCTGACCTGCCGATACCGATCTTTGGCAATACATATTTTTCTTTAAAACTGACTTGACAGCTTACTTTTTCTCCAAACTACCAATTTAGTTTTATTGAAAAACAAACAATACCCATACTAAAATGCGAACTTCTTAACTGCACAAGCTAGTTTTCTTAAAATATAAATGAAAAGCTTTAAGCACTGCTTTCACATAACAAGTATCAGCCCCTTTAGTCTAATTTTAATATTGTAAACACAAAATTAGCTCAACAGGTTGAATTTGAGACACGTTTTGATCCTCTTACTAAAAAAAGTTCACCGTATTTCGCGTTTTTTTTGATCGGTGGATCACTGATCACCCAAATTTAAAGACATTGGGGCCAATAAATTGTCCAGCTGATAAACCAGTGCACCCCTAGTTATTTTAAATGTATCTGTTTCCATTCCTGGATTTATACTGCAATATTTAGGTTTTGCACAGTTTTTGGTGTCATGGAAACGCAGCTAGCGATTTTCCTACTCCTGCCGCATCCACTCTTCATCATGTCACATTTCTAGCCTTTTCAGGTCGTTTTTTTCCTGCTGCTTTGTTTAATCTCACAGTTATTAACATTTCAATAATGTTTCCACCAGCTGGATCCTCTCCAGGCAGCAGAGGGTAGTCCTGTGATGGACAAGTGAAGGACCCCTCCCCTGTCTGAGGGGGTTTTAAAAGAGCTGCGTGACTCACTGAATGTGTTCCAGAGGATGTAGAGAGGCTGGATGGGGTCCTGGTGAAGCTTCAGGTTGTCCCACAGGATCTGGATCAACACGTGTTTACTGTCCTCAGACATCCAGTGACGAGGGACCTAAAGACAAGAGGAGACAGTTGGACGGGAGGTTAGATGGCTTAGATGGATCTACCAGATGGCAGAGATATGAGATATGTGTAGAGAAGCAGTTCTTAGCTACTATTATGCTGCAAACAAATGGAACATTAGATCATGATGTGCATTTTTACTTTAGACTTAATCGCCGTTTTTGAATGATTTTGTGTTTGATTTTGATGGCAGATATGTTTAGAGAAGCAGATCTTACACTTAATCACCGTTTTAGATTTATTTTGTGTTTAAATGATACCTAATCACCGTTTTTGATTGTGTTTGATTTTGTGTTTAAATGATCTTATTGTAATTCTTATGTTGTATGTAAAGCACTTTGAATT